>ML844856.1:15364-37293 GCA_009831015.1 Picea engelmannii | reverse complement strand
AAAAATCAAGTTGGTTGCAAAAGTATACACTTAGGTACATCCCTGCAATTATGATTAAGTTGCCTTTAGATGTAGGGTGTTCTATGAAATGATTCACCTTGCAACCCAATGTCCAAAACCCAGAGGAAACCATACCTCAGGGTATCTCAAAAAAATTCCACTTGGTTGGTAGGAGCCATGGAAGAACATCTCCTCATCCTCCTAGAGAAAAATCCTTAAACACCTAATCAATTCCATAAATTTCTCTAAGAAAGAAGAGAGCAAAGAAGCCCAAAGGAGACCTCCCTTCATAAGAGGGCCTACAAGATTCACCCCTAGTTTTAGAAACAATGCAACTAGCCCCTCCCCTTGGTTTTGATAATCTAGAAGTAGCTTCATTAGTCCCACCTCCACAAGCATAAGCAAAACCCAAGACAATAAAATTAGACTGTAGTGTACTTAAATAGTGGACACATAGAATTTAAGATCAATATATGAAGAAATTCAAACAATAAGAAATAAAAGAGAGACAAACTAGAATATAACACTTGTTGATATAGAACCCATTATTGATATGCCAAAAGGTGATCAATGTTCACTTGCCACTTCAAGGGGGAAACCTCAAATTGAGAAGAGCTCCATTACAATAATAATCATTGACATACATTACAATATAACCGCATGCCCCTATAAATAGTTTCTCACTTCCTAATCCCTAACTACTAGTGCCCCCAACATTAATGAGTACCAACTACCTAGTGGGCCTTATTATATAAGGATCACTGACCCTTTTACATCAATTAACCACATATTGACTACTTAGTGGGACTTGTTTAAAGAATATGGCCCCATTCATTAATTAGTTGACTTATAATTACCCCTAAGTAGGGAGGATAGGGTAGGACCCTAGCATGTCCTCTCCCTTCAAAAGTATATTTGTCCCCAAGGTTGAAGGTGTGGAAACTGCTGTAAAATCATTATTGCTTCTATTGTGGCATATTTGGGCTACATATTTTTCCATTGTTTAAATATTTCTTGCATAATTTTCTTACATAGTGGACACTCTCTTTTCCTTAGTTCTAGCTCCAATTATAACCAAATGGAACCCTCTTCATCGTGCATGAGGAGGATGGTTTGTACACGATGATTTGCCCCTGCCACTTTTTTCAAATATGACACATGAAATACTAAGTGGATCTTGGAGTGGTTGGGAGAGCATGATGTAAATATTGTTTTCATTAATGTCAAATACATGGGGAGACTACATATGTCCAAGATAAATATTGCAAGATGGAGATTATTGGAATATTGTTTGTGGATTTTTGATGCTTAGTTTCGATACCCTATCTTTGAAGGAATTTTTACTCTAAATATCTAGCTCAAATGGGAGCATAAGGTTATATGGTTGGAATCTTATTCCAAGACCTTTCCAAAGGTATATGAAATTCCCTCTAACTCCTTAGGAATAAAGAGATATGCATTTTTCTATCAAACAACCAAGCCAAAAAGTTAAAGTTGGCCCAACTAGTCTTACAGGTCGGCCCTAAAAGTGAACACATAAACACTATAAAAACAAGATATACATGTGCATTTGAAGAGCACCCAAGTAAGAAGATCAAGTTTGAAGTGCACAAGAGGAGACGAGAGAGTCTTTTTGGGGTCTAACAATGCACAAGAGGAGTTTTTGGAGTTTTAAGGGTGTGTTATGAAGTATTGAGTTCTATGATGATACACAGTTTGTTGTTTTGAGGTTGTGATGTTGTAGTTTGGAATTATATCTTTGGGAATGATGCTATGAGGTTCGATAGGGCATGTCAGCTAAATCTGACTAGGGTTTGAATCTATGTCCGAGGTATGAAGCAAAGAAAGGCGTTGTAGTATGAAAGTTAAGGGTATGATGATGCTATGAAATACATGAAGTATGAAGCATGCACGTGAAGTCAAAATTACTCTATGTATGAAGATATTAGGTTGGTGCCTATACATGTCTTACTAATTTGGTGCTCAACTGAGGAGATTGTTGTCTACGAATATCTAAAAGAGATTGGTGTCTCTTGCTAAGCAGTGGAGATTGGTGTCTCTAGTAGATTGGTGTCTATGAAGATTTGTAAGAGTAGGTTGGTGCCTACTAGGATTTGTATCAGTAGATGATACTAGTGTCTCCAGTAGGTTGGTGCATACACAATATCTTGTTGAGTTGATGTTAAACTAAGGAGATTGGTGTCTCCGGTAGGTTGGTGCATACACAATATCTTGTTGAGTTGATGTTCAACTAAGGAGATCAATGTCTCCAGTAGGTTGGTGCCTACAAACATTTATAAAGATAATTTTTTGTGGTTTTCTCCCGCAAGGGTTTCCATGTTAAATTATGTGCATTGTGATTTGAATTTATATGTTCTAATATTGAATGATTGATGAATGGTTAAACAAAGAAAAATGTATCTTATATTGATTCACCCCTTATTAGTATAAGCACAAGTTCAACAGTTGGAATTAGAGTGAAAGGTCGCGGGTTCGAGTACGCTCGGTTGGTGTCGAGCACCTCAGTTGGTGCTGAGGGGGAGATTGTAGAATTGGTGGTCAACATCTCCTTCGGGACTCGTGACATGGTTTAACAACCTCCCATGGATCCGTTAACTATGGTGGTTGTATCAGAAACTAACATGTCAACCTTTTGGTCTAACGACAAATGTGGGGCAACAAAGCCAATCAATAAGAAACATGTCCAATGCACTAGAGGTTCTAATAGGGTCCATAAAACTTGGGAGATAGATTTTGGTGGCTCTTTTCCTTGAGAGATCTTTGCTTATAGGGACAGAGATGAAGAAACTTCTAATCCCCTTACTTAAATTAACACTTTGAGTGATGTTGATTTTCTTATTAATTCATTCTATTTTGAGCCAAGACCAAATTATCCTTAAGTTTACAAAGAA
The DNA here is from genome assembly GCA_009831015.1 of Picea engelmannii. NCBI lineage: Eukaryota > Viridiplantae > Streptophyta > Pinopsida > Pinales > Pinaceae > Picea > Picea engelmannii. Next base: position 34,381 of record ML844856.1, on the reverse strand, counting down.
TGTTATCTTTGACATTAATATTGATATTCAATTCTTGAACATTAGATTTTTTTGGTAAGTCTGAGGCTATAGATGGTTTTTTTTCCATAGGTAACCTGATTTGGTAGCAATACGATATGTGCTATTGTATCATTGTTTTGCAAGGGGTAGTAATTGAACTTAATTGAACTTACTAGCCTTATTGATCCAATAGAAAACATCTCAAATTAGTCTCTAGGTTCTTATTGACCATCTTTGTCTGACCATGTACTTGGGGGTGCTAAGTTGTTCTCATTTTCAATTGGGTGCCTTGTACTTTAAATAACTCCTGCCATAATTTGGTAGGGAAGGTAGGATCATGATCCATCATAATGGAACTTTTCATGATTTTTTTTTTTTAAATGTGTTTTGTGAATACTTGTGCAACTATGGATGATTAAATAAGTGTCATAAATCACACAAGTGGGCATATTTTGAAAGGTGGTAAACAACTACCATGATGATAGAATTGTTTCCTTCTTTAGGAATTCTAATGATAAAATCCATGGAAATATCATCCCATATTATTGTATGGATCAACAGAGGTTGAAATACCCTAGGGTTCTTCATTGTTTCACCCTTGTTCCTTTGACATGTGTCACATTCAACTATAAATGTAGCTATGATGTTCATGGTATCACAAACAAATGAGTGTTTAACTTGTTCACAATTTTTTTGAAAACTAGAGTGACCTATTGTTGGAGAAGAATAAAAGTCCACTAACGCCTATGCTTTTAAAGTAGAGTTTTGCACCAAATTGATACACCCTTTATACCTTAAGGTGTTGTTCTTCCAAATATAGCATGTAGTGGTTTTGGATCCTCATATAGTTGTTGGATTAGTTGAATAACCTTGGCATTAGCCAACCATTCCAAGTGTACCTCTAAAATACAATATGGAAATGATAATAATAAGGAAAATAGGGACCCTTCCTCCTCCTATTTCCAAGACAAGGCATCCATTGCCTCTCCTTTCTCTCTTTTAGATGATCTCATAGTCATAGCCTAACATTTTGGTGACCCGCTTTTGCTTCTCTAATGAAGAAAAACATTGTTCCAAAAAGTAGTCCAATCTACAATGGTTTTCCTTGATTTGAAAATGCCTCCCAAGTAGGTAAGGACACCATGTATCCATTGAGTGAAGGATATAAATCATTTCTTTCTCATGAGTAACTAACCCAAGTTTATATCATACACTTGTTTACTATGGAATGCTAATAGGAACCCCTCTTGCATTGACATTTCCCCAATACCTTTTCCTAAGGCATCACATCCTAGGATAAAAGTCTTAGTGAAATATAGCATGACTAAGACTTGAGTAGTGCAAATAGCTTCCATTAAGGCATAAAAACCCTGTTTGGTTTCATCATTCCATATAAAATCATTCTTTATAGCAAGGTTTTTAATGGGGCAACAATTCTACCATATATTTTCACAAAATTCCTTTAGTAGCCAAGAACACCAAAGAAACTATGCAATATTTTCAGTTTCTTTGGGTGTGGCAAGTCTTTCATTCCTCAATTTTCTTAGGGTTATCTCGAACCGCTTCCATATTGAAAATGTGACCTAAATATTTCACTTCATAAGAATCAAAATCACATTTGGAATGTTTGAGGAACATGCAGTTATCCCAAATTAATTGTAATGCTTGATCAACATGTGCCTTCCAAGTTTTGTTGTAAATCAAAATATCATAATAGAAGACGAGTTGAAAGTTGCATAAAGGGATGAAAAATATTGTTCACGAGGCTCTGAAAGGTGGATGGAGCATTGCAAAGATTAAAAGGCACCATCAAAAAGTCATAATATCTTGTATGTGTGTGAAATGGAATCTTGAAAATGTCTATTTCCTCATCTAAATTTGTTGATAACTAGAATAGAGATCAAGTTTAGTGAAGAAATATGCTACATGAATCTCATCCAATAAGTCTTTAATGATTCAAATTGGAAATTTATCTTTGATCATCAACTTGTTGAGAGTGTGAAAGTCTAGACATATGTTAGAAAAACAGGATCACAAAACAATAAAATAAAACAAATGCGGAAATAAAACACATAAGATACACAATACAATAGAGATACAGATATACATGGTTCACCCAGTGTGGGCTACGTCCACCAGAGAAATTTCCAGGTCCTTCCTTTTTATTATCCAACAAAATGAAGGGATACAACCTACAACACACCCGTTGTAACTTCCTCTTCTTTCTCTCACAATATACTCTCTCATAATACAATATTCACGATGATACATAGCCACAATACAATTCCCTCATAAAAGAGGGTTGCCTTCTAGGGAAAAAAACCCTAACATAACTTCTACCATCAGATCCATGACCTTATAATGAACGGTCCAGATTTACTATGAAATTACAATATACATTTACAAGGCAATTTTTCCTTCATGGGCTTCGCCCCCTAACCTCGAAGAGGGGGCAAGCCCCCCCCTGCGTGGAGGAGTGTACAGTCTTCATGGGGTATAAACATGGCTGAAAACAAAGACCTTTGAATCAGGAAGATAATCAGGCTCCACAACCAACAATCTCCCACTTGGAGACTGATCACAACAACTCACAACCAACAACATATGCTCCAATTTCCTTCTTTCTTCAAAACTATGACAATGTGGGAGGAGTAATGGCTAGTACTAGAATGATTACTCTTTCTTATAACAGTTCTTGAACTATCTTTTCAATTTCATTTTTTTGAGTAAAATATGTCTATAAAGGCACACATTAGATAATTGGTTGTCTAGAACAAATGGGATGCCATGATCATGCTCACCGCACGAGGGGGTAATCCATGGGGAATTTCAAATACCTCTGATATTTATCCAAAAATAACCACAAATTAGGATGAATTTCCTATGGGGAGTTATCCATAACTTGGATGACATTGAATTGGGAAATAATTCCTAAGTGACCCTTTTTCACAATCTTTTCTAGACATTGAAAGCTATTGACTTTTGATGAACCTAATTGGAGACATTTGACAATGTATCAATGCCCCTACTTATTGAAGCTCATATATAACTCCTTGAAATCCATGGTAATAGGAATCAATGTATACAACCATTATGCTCTCAAAACTACATCACAACCTCCCATTCCAATGGAAAACATGTTAGATTTCAGGAGATAGTCCCCCATTTCGAGTTTCACATTCTCACACTTACCGTCACATTTTATAGTACTTCCATTGGCTATCATGATTTGAAAATTGTGTATTTCAAGAAAATAACAATGTGTTTCTTCGAATACTTTATGATGGATGAAATTGTGGGTATTTCTGCCATTGATTAGGATCATCACCTTTCAATGTTTGATATACTTGTGGATGTGCTTTTTCACTCATCCACAACTTGCACTATTCCCCCAAGAAAACAACTTCTTGTAAGTAGGGTCACCGATTTGGCAAGTGTGGGATTCCTTTATGGATTTCCACATCCCCTAGTGGGAGTGGGTGTGGGGTTCTTATATCCATATTTACACCATCTTGCCATTCTGGTGTGCTTCCATCCCATCATTCTATTATGCCACCATCCTTCCATTCCATCATTCCACCTTTCCACACCCCAAAGGACTCGTACCTTCATTCCACCCTCCCACCTTCCTCACTCTTCCCCCCTCTATGTCTGGATTTTCTTTTCTCCTGAGCTTGTTGACACTTCACAACTTCCCATGCATTTGAGCATCATTCATGTTGTACTGAATTTCATGAATTATTGGATTTTGCATTCAGTTTGGAATCACTAAGGAAATATTACAATTAGAATTGTCATGATGGTACTTCGAGTATAATAAAATACTATCAAGAATTTAGCCACCCATTGTTAGTACACTATCCAATGTCGTTCATGGGGAAAACAAGACAAATACAAGATGGCGCTGAAGAAGAAGCTTGAGCCATATTGTAGAGAAACAATTAACTCTTTGGCATAAGGAGATATTGAATTTCATTGGTCCATCACATATAAATGGTATGTTGAAGAAGGAAAGCAAAAATAGAATAAGGTTTGGACGTTTGGGTTGGTGAAGGCAAGGTGCATCCCTAGAGAATTTGATTTCTTGGGATTAGTTCATTAGTTTTCTAAGTTATTTGGTCCAAAGTTCTGGTTGGTGAGCTTGAAAGAAATCGACAAAGCCCACATTCCATTCACTCTTTCCACATTCAAGAAAATGTTGAGGCTTCTCATGCTAAATAATATTTTTAAGGATTTTGAGGTAGACTCTTTTTTGGATGCTCACAATGGTGGTGTCCTTTGTTCTAAGGAAATGGCCCATGCATCTGAATGATGAGAAGGTTAGGGCATACCACATTGAATTTCATGAGGTCGTGGATCATTATTCGGATTCACATGGTTGTTTTCTTGAGTTATCAATTAGAAGATGACCTCACAAGTGTCGAGGTATGTTTTGTATGTCATATACTATATTTTGTACAAGGAGACAATCTTTGATTAGGACAAGCTCATCTCCAATGAGGTTTCCCATCAACTTGCAAGATTCCAGGAGACTAGAAGGTTCTTTATGACTTCTTTCCTTGTATTTGCATTGTTATTCTTCAATTCATTTGAAGGACTTCCCCCCAAAAGGGATGTTGACGTGGAGATTGAACCAATTCATAATTGCTAACCTTTAGTATGGAAGAACAAGACCCCATCCTATTTTTACAGAGTTCATGATGTTTTGTGGAAAGGTTCAAGTAGATGGATGTTGGTAGAGAACTTGATAGGCTAACTTTAGAAGCTTGAACCCTCCTTATGGGGAAGGGAGAATATTTATATGAACACTATTTCACCTATATTCTCCTGCTTGGATTTGATGAAAATCCCTACTTTTTATTGAGGTTTGTTTTTCAAAAGTTCGTCCTTGCATAGTTTTGCTGACAATAACTTAAGTGGTTGGTCTTGTTCGATGGAAGAAAAATGAAATGGTTCATTTCTACTCCCTTTAGTTATGTAGGTGTTACTATAAGAAACATGATATAGCATCAATTTCAAGTTAAATGAAATTGATGCTATATGACGTTATGATCTTGAGGGAATTTTCAATGCTCACATGGTTGCAACTAAGTATAGAAAATAGAAAGTATGTCTAATGAGTTTTTCAAGGATTATTTTATTAGTGGTATGTTGTGCCTACAACAATTCCCCATTGAATTTCTCTGTCCCAAAAAAATTAAGTGGTTCCACCCTACTAAATTTTTAGATAAGTAGAATAGGTGCAACTTCTTACTACTAAATAATCTAGGTGTTCATGGGGGACCTATAAAATTATCTCATGCAATCTTAGCGTATCAATGATCAACTGCTCCAAACCACCATATATATAGTTTTCCTTTGAAATCTATTTTTTTTCTTTTTTACGGGTCTATAACGATCCTAGATATCTTTTAGAGGATGCTCCCGATTGATAGATATAGTATATTTCCAAAAGCCATTAGAACATGCTGGTCAGATCTTCCCCAATGAGAAGGGTGAATGTTGTATTAATCAAGAACATTTCGACAACCGAAGACCGAATGGCATATCCTATTACCTTTATCGGACATTTGGTCATGGAGAGGTGTATTACACTTTTGAAACCCGAAGATTGATAGTCCCTTTTTGGTGTTATGCCCCATCAACAAATCTACAACACAATGTTCAACGTTAACTCTTGGCACCATGAATTGAAATATTATTTAACTCGTGGTAGTGCTCCACAACACTTGGAACTGAAGAAGAGAAGATCCCTCATGATTAATTCTACCCAATATGAGATGGTTAATGGACTGATTTTCAGAAAGAATTATGATGGTGTCCTACTAAGGTGCCTAGAGAAATATGATGCTCAAAAGGTGTTGCAATAAATTCATGATGGTTTCACGAAATGAAATTTTGGAGGAGATACCATAGCACACACGATCCTGAGGGAAGAATATTATTGGCCAACTATGTTTAGAGATTCCCGTGCACATGTTAGGAAATTTGAAGTATGTTAGAAATAAGTTGGAATAGAAAAGGAACCCAGATCCCCCCTTCAAGCTATCTCAATTGATATCCCATTTCAACAATGGGGTCTAGATGTAATTGGGATAATTAATCCCAACTCATATCAGACACACAAGTACATCATGAATGCCATTGATTACTTTACTAGATGGAAAAAAACAATCCCTCTGAGGGTGGTAAATGAAATTTAGGTGGTCTCTTTCCTTGAATCTCATATCGTTTCCAGATGTTGTGCCAAGAATCAAAACGCTCATTTTTTCTTGTAGTCTTGCTTGGAAAGACATTTCTTTCAACAATAAAATGGGACCCCTCCTTTTCTCCATGAGAGATTCTTGACTTGCTAAGAAGAAATACCCTGACTTTTTGATCTTTGTTAAAATATTATCATCCCTCTCTGATTGAGTTGGTTGATTTTCCAATATTTATTTGGTTTAATTTGGATTTTGCACTTAGAAAAATTTTCAAAGATCATTTTTGGTATAAATCAGAGAAGTTCTTCAAAAGTTCCTTGGTGCACATCGGAGAAGTTCTTCAAAAGTTCTTTGGTGCACATCGAAGAATGTCTGCAAAAGTTCTTTGACACACATCAAAGGATTTTATCCAAAGTATTTCGATACACGAATTGATAATCGATAGATTTAATATTAACTCCTTTGATTCAACCATAGGAGTTCTCGTGAACTCCGTTTATTGAACTGGAGGAGTTCTCTTAATCTTGTCCAATGCACTATGTTATCAACTGACACGTTGTAATCCATAACTATATGAGTTCCCTTTAACATCATTGGTATGATCGGGTTAGTTCCTATCTTCTTTGTCGATGTTACCAAAGGACTTCTCAACTTTGTATCTGGTGTAATCATAACATTTCCAAGTATATTTTCCAACAAAACTATTTTTAGCATCGATCGAGCTCCTCCTAACTCTTCCTATTGCCTCACTTGTCTTTCTATGTCTATAAAAGATAACTCCCTCCCCTCTTATGATCGTTGTTTGTTATCACTGAGGGAGAAGGGGGCATCAAACCTATGACCGATGAGCTTCCGACTTGTGAAGGTATCCACCCATTGACAGATAAGGTGTAGACGTGTCATCCTCTTTGAGGTAACCCCTAAAGCCCCACTCCCTATTTTTTGTTATTATTCACCCACATGATTGGGGTTAGAGTTTATCTCTGGTAGTAGATACCATGTGATCTATCCATCAACCTCTTAACCTTGACCTCCACTAGCCATACCTAGAATGTTATCCTCGGTGCACCCAAACTCTATAGGAAACCCTAATTGCACCTTGATTGTGCCTAACTTTTTCAAGCTCCTCTTCTTAGCGTGGTCACATCATACCACATATTGAACCTTTTCACCTAAAATATTGAACTTTATAAAAAACACCGACACTTATGTACCCATGCCCTAACCCTAGTTGTGTTAGGTTTACACTAATCTTATGTTTGTGACAGGTATGAAATTAGGTTGGTTCCAAGCTTCATTTCCATAGCATAAAGTCATCAAGCCTAGAGAATTATACCTTTCCTGGAGTTGAATCGAGCCTTTGTCCATATTATCCCTGGTCTTCAACACTTAGTCATATTTTCATAAACCTGTATAATTGGCGACCTTTGTAAGATTGCTTTTGATACAATAGAGAAGTTGCTATAATCACTTCCAGTAGCACGCCAGAAGAGTTTATAAGAAATTTTTCAGTGTAGCAGGAGAGCTTACCAAAAACCCTTCCGACCTCACTAGAAGACTTCCCAAAATTTGCTCTGGTTCTAAATCTGCATTTAAGAAAAGTTAACACCAACTCTACCAAAATGAGGTCTCATTCATTGATGCACTTAAGATAAACACCTTTGGTTTATCAGTGGTATTGGAAACAACTTTGCCGATGTAATCGGTGAAGTTCCTAATAATTTCTACGACATCACATTGTCATCGGCCAACTTATTAAGAAATCCTTCGATAGATAATTGAAAAACTTCCCATCTTCAGCGATGGTTCCACTCTCCTTCACCATACAAATTCCTATGATATGTTCCAGTACATATTAGAGCAGTTCCCATTAACTACTCCGACCTAAAATTCTCTTCACCAGTCAAGTTGGTAGCAACTGCATCATTCCATCTAGTTTTCTTCCCAAACTAAGCTCGATTCTCTTTAACTTCTACCATGTACTATGTCATCTTGTCTTCTTTAGAAGATGACTTCCCCCCTCAAATTGAATCAAGTAATTATTAAGCTATCTGAAAAAGGTTTACATGGATGGATTTATTTCTAACATCCACTCAAATGCTCAAATCCTATATGCTTATAGGGACTTATATTTTGTGTTTACTTTCTCATCATATTTACTACTGGTTTAATGCACTAATTATAACTATGTGTCGCAGATTCAAATATGTTGCCACGTAAGAAGAAAACAAGAAGGAACCTACCATAGAGGCTTATGGAAGTAGAAGCTGTCAGGAGGAAGAACCTGATTTACCAAGGGTAGCATATGACGACATTATAGGCCTCTTAGAGAGAGGGGAAGAGACACTCAAATGGGTGAGGTATTTAAGATGTTTTAAAAGTAGAATTTCCCCATGGATGTCAAAGATCAAGATGAACTTCAAATCTTCAAAAATATTAGAAGGTCAGGACTATATAGGGTGGCAACTTGTGTTGTAGTGTTCCCTTGTGCAAATGCAATCAGATGGATTCTCAAGCATGTGGACCTGGAAAAATGATACATACTCAATTGTAGGGGGAGCACATAGCTTCATTCCAAGTAGCCAATCTAGAAAAATATGATCATTTGGAAAACGGAACCCATAAGTTTGATGAGGAAATACTTAGCAAGTTCCCACACAAACAAAAGTAAGTATTCAATATCTCGTACAAACGAGATAGAACTTTCAAGCACAGACCATATGGCGAGTATCTAACCACTACTCTAAGAACTCCCTACCAATATATTGTGGAAATGCTATGTAGAATGTATAAGGATCAATATTATTTTAAATTTACTTTGTCCCTAATACCCCTGATCCACTACTGTGGAGATGAAGGGTCAATGTTCAACTGGGCTGATATCCTTTAAGTAAGCTTAGCATAATCCATCATGACTGTCAAAGAGACAAAACTTAGAAAATTCCAAAAATTTCATATGGCATCTTATCTATTGGATATTATGTGCATATTCCATCAATATCCCAATATGGGTTACGTCTAGCAACCAACTGACCCATATATACATATCTACTACAATGAGCTCTGGGAGCACAAGTACATAATGAAATACCACAAGATCTGTGACCACTTATTAGCACCTATGTATGTGCTTATCTTCTATGCACCATCCCTGTGTATGAAAAATAAAGTGTTGGAAATAGTCAAGAATATTGGGGACTAGTACCTAATGGAATATGGGACCTACATAAGGATATACAGGGCTACTAAAGCTCCCCATCTGCTACTGAGATTTGTTTTGGACAAATTGGTACGCCAATAAATCACATATCAAACTATAATTCACAGAGTCGATGTAGCAATGTATTGAGACAAGAAATCTATCTGCCCCCCACCAATGTTATGGGTCAACTCATATTCATTCGGAAGAATCAACCAAGCCCAAGATGAAGTAGACATGCTATTGTCATATCCCTTCAGAGAAGAAAGATTCTGAAGGCACAATCAACAAAAGGTGGTTAAGGAGTATTGCATCCAAATCAAACACACCTGGGAATATACTTTGGCTACTTTGGAGGAAGAATACATACACTGCGGGGCTCATACTTAGGATGAAGTCATTACCAAGTGACAAGGAAAAACCATAGGAAGGATCACTAATAAGGAGAAGGCCCATGAAGAAGAATGGAGAAGGGATGAAGAAGAGGCATTAGTTAAAGTAGCGGCAAAAAATACATCTACACATTCCGTGTCAACCGAGGAGGAAGAACCAATAACAGACAAAAGAAGGGGAAAAAAGGAAAAGATCCAAAAGAAGAAGGAAGACGCTACTAAGGAGAAAAGGAAGATAGAAGAGGCCAAGGAAAAGGGAGAAGTTGAAGTAGAGACATCAAAAATAGAAGATGTAACAAAGGCATTGGATGAGAAAAGAACAAAGGATGAAAGAGAAGCAACAACAACAACTAAGCGGAAAATAACAGAAGTAGTTGCGATAGAACAAAGAGTGGCAGAAAAAGTTGCAGCTAAGGCAATTGAGGAAGATCAGTGAAAAAGGGTGAAGAGGATCTAAACAATGACACCTCTCTAATGGAAATGGATCTCCTAGGATCGTCAACAAAATTTCCCAACAATCATCCTCAATTCGATGGGATGGAGTTGGGTCTTTTCTCCCATACAAACCAAACAAAGTGGTGAACTTAAAGAAGTTCAAATATGACAAAGCCACTGACAGGATTTTACAACAACAGATGATGAAAGTGTCGGTCATAAGAGGAGATCCACTATCGGTCCACATAGATACCCCAGTAATAGAAAATATTAGCGAGGACCCACTTTCCATAGTGTCTGCTGACACTTCCTTCATCACAACAACATAGCAGAACCCCAAGAATTTATTCCGCCAAAACTAGGAAAAGGAAGCCACAATTAGACAACTAGAAGAACAACTCCAACATTTGAAAAAAGATGAGGGAAGCTTGCAAGAATTCAAATCATGCACAAAAAGGGTTAGAATAGAGTTGGAGGAAGATATTACAGACATGTATGCTAATCTACATGTCTTTCAACAGTTGGTAGCCATCATAATGGAACAACACAACTGTGTGCAAACTAAGAATGTTAAATTCATCACCATCTGAGAGGGACTGAATAACATTAAAATATGCATAAATGGACATCCAAATTCTCTAGTAGAACTTCCTCACCCCTCAGAGGCAACAATAAGAGTTGATTATGCTTCCCTTGATAGATGCCAACAAGCAGGGAAAAAAGCAGAAGAAGAAACAACGAGCTCACTCAAGATATGTGCACGTCTCCACAAAGCCGCACAAGTCTTGATACATAAGTGTCATCTCCCTCCCCTCGAAGATATGGGGAAAACCATCATGATGGAGCATCTCCTTGAAAAAATACACCAAAGCATAAGTTAGAGACATGAAGTAACTAAAGCAACTAATAAGTTGACAATTGAGTTAATGGAGAAACAACTTACAACCAACGAAATTTCACACCATGATCCAAGAATTCATGACCACCTTAACAAAGGACTTGAAGATGTTTACCGATAACTCAACCTCACATAAAGCTGCTCTTGAAGAGATTCTATACCGCAGGATCATATCACTTGATGTCCAATACGATGTTTGGGCTGCATACATCAAAGACACAGGAAAATGAATGAGACAAAATAGAAAATTCAGATTTGCTAACAACTGTACTCTATTTTGTATTTTTCCAACTACTTTAAGCTTCGTCCTCATTCTTACACATGTCAATAGTTAGTGAGGGGAGATGAAAGGTTTTGTAACTGCTTCTTGTGGAATTAAAGAAGACATTTTCAACCGTTTGTTAGGATGTCTATAAATATAGGAAGAGGCCCATTTTGAAAGGGCTCTTCAAGCATTATATACCCACAAAACTATTTTTGGAGAAAATACTATGTTAACTAAAATTGAGAATCCCTTAGGGACAACTTTTATAGAGAGAAGAACTGTTTGTAAATGGTTGCTTGCAATGAACCATTTTCAATGTATTATTTATTGTTTACATGTGTTGTAAGAATATATTGTTTCCTAAAGACTTTTCTTAAGAAAATTAATATCTTTCTCCCATATTTGCTATTCTTTCTTATACTTCGTCCCGAGAATATGAGTTTCTTATGTATGCAATATTATGATTTAGACTAATATAGTTATATATTTTCATTCTTGTGTTGTCTATCTTTTCTACTTCATAACGACTATTTGAGTGAAGTTATTTGCAGAGTTTTGTTTATTTTTCAGCTACTCATTTGGTTATTGTAAATTGATCCTAGCTAGGATAAGATAGATTAGATTTATTTCTATAATTAGTTAGATTGCATTTGCATTTCCATATGCATTCAAAAATCATTCAAGTCACCTCTCACACTAGTAATGGTAGCCAGGACATAATCCAGATGGGTCTCCTAAATTAAACAATGCATAGTCTAATTGGGACCGTGTATCGGGGAGTACCCCTTACTATTGAAGGGAAATTATTCCCTATCAACAAAATTGACACTAGAAGAAGGGTCTGATTTTTGCATGGCTAGCATAAAAACACGGCATACGCACAATCAATCCTCTAAAAATATTCTTGTTCAAAAATGTTTCCCTCATATCCATTTTGAACATGACATTACCTTTGAATATTCAAATCCCACCTTTGAAAGTGTTATTGGCATCCCTGAAAAATCAGCCAGAATATTGGTACCTCGTTTCTAATGAGGAGTTTGATGAAACTCACCGCATCAGACACTCATACACCAAATTACTTGGACAATTACCTACATATTTAACAGTCCCTAGGAGGAGAGCTACCCGTGTAATATGACCTAAGAATCGAAACAATATTTTGGTTGAATTCGTAGAAGATACGATCGAAATTGCTCTGCAGGCCATACCCATACCCTTAGAACATATTCCCCCTACACCTCTTGGTTATACTCCTCATGATTATGAAAATAATTTTGATGGTGAAAATTCAGGATCTGATTATGACGATAGCATGTATGAAAATCGACAGAGAAGATAGTTGCCCCCACCATAGATTTCCCAAGGTGATATAAACTTGGTTGAACCTTTACATGACTTACCCAAACGTCCGAAGATAATTCTTCGAAAATTCAACCTGGGAAAATTTTCTCAACAAAAAGATCATGTAAATAATTTCTTTCTCGCCACTCGTCTAATTGACGTTTGTTATGAAGATGTGGTTTGTAAGCTCTTCCCATATACCTAATTTTAAAATAAGGCTTTCAAATGGTATTTCAACCTACCAGATGACTCCATATCTTGGTGGAATTTCTTTGAAACATCCTTCATTGTAAAATTTAGGGAAGAAAAATCTACTACGACCCTATTCAAGGAACTAGGGGCCCTGAAAATATATAAGAAAGACAAATTAAAGGACTTTCATCAATGCTTCACTACAGTCCTCAACAAATTCATGATTGAGATTCCCCCCTTTGAACCCTTACATGTCGAACTTCAACACTGATTCCCTCTATAGGCATGTTTCTTAAATGAGTCGTCAAGGTTACATTAGCCTAGAATTTTGAGGAAGCCAAAGAATTCGAGAAATAGATCCTTTCTTTGGACAATCACCTTGCACCTAAAGAAACCAAGTCGGCTAACAAGAAACCCTTACTCTTAACTAAACCTTTTGAGAAATAATCGAAGAATCTAGACAACATGGTTAAGCTGGTAAATAAGTTGTCAAATGAAGTAGTATACATTAAGAAGAATGCTAGGTAAGGGTCTTCCAGACCTAGACCTTTTATTCCTTTCTTCAAGGAATGGAAACTTGTCGAAGCCTCCAGAGGTCCCAAGTATCATTTTGAACCTGGATGACATTGGCATGGACAATTTATGTTCATATCACCATTAGAACCATTCTAAAAATACATGTCCTCAATGGGTTAAATCTATGACCTTAGTCATTAACCAACTGTTGGATCAACAAGACCTCAATGATAACCAGACCAAGGAGACAATAAATAAATAATTCACTGAGGAGGCCCCTCAAGAGTCTTCATGTTTCTATGGGATTGGTGTATAGATTCAAATGAGGAACATATTGAAGAAGTTTCAGTAGGGAACACACAAGTCATTAAATATGCCCCTTGAGATTACAACCTATGCAACAAGGGTGTTGTTCCTAGCACATCTCTCTCCTTGAAAACTGTTACTGCTATTAGAAGAATAATTCCTCCCACTCCTACCCAAAAGAAAAAAATTGTTGCATCATCTAACAGTGGCAAACCAAGTACTTCAACCCCAACAACAACTAATAATAAACCAAACACCCCATTACCCAGCAATAAACCTAACCCCTCACAAATAAGAAAAACAACAAGTAAACCTAAAACTTGGGCTTTGGATTATAACGCTATTGAAGATATGAAGAAGAACAAATCTAACTGCTAGCACTGATGTTCGCATCATTAAAAAAATTGGCTAAAATAACATGTTTGGCAAGGCACTTTGGAAATTTGACACTTTCGCAGCGTCATGCACTTTTGCGGTGCTAGGAAGCCAACATTAACGCCATTTTCATCAACTACAAAACTAAAGAATGTTGGGAAAAGTTACGAATTGTGGCAAATAAAAAATGGTTCTTTTTTTTCCAACGAGAAATTAACTCGATTTATATTAGAGATATAAATCATTTACATCATAAGTAGCCATTACAATTCGTCCCGGAGACCCAGCCGGATTTGACCTCAAGACCTCCTCCCAACACTTGGAGAAAGGTACTTGTCATTACCAACCGCGCTGTCTCACGGGACTAATAAAAAATGGTTCTTAAGGCCAAATTTTCCTCTCGGGGTCATGCGGGGTTTCGTAAAAACTTGAGCCCTCCGAGAAGTATTACATGTTCACCAATTATTTACCGAGATACGCATCACCACTAGCCAACACATAGGTCAGCGACCTATGACTAAGCACCAAACCAAGGGAGGATACACGAGGAAGAGTGCTCAACACATCGATCATACGACAAGAGGCCCGCATAAATAAACACAAGAAAAGCCTCTTTCTTTATTGATGTGGTATAAATCCCTATACCACAAAACAAAAACGCAACGCTGAGTAAAACCCAAACGCACTAAGTGTCTTGATGATTATTTAGGTATGTGCTTGCAAAAAGACAAATGTTCGATCATGAAACTGTGATGAGATGAGAACTGAGAGTTGTATAGGTGTTCAGTGAAGTTTTAGAGTGCCCGAAAGTCAACAAGTCAACAAGAACTGAGACCTCACACAAAGTCATGAAGAGCATCGTACACATGGACCGTTGATTAGTAGGTGGTCTTCCCTGTGCATCGTGTAGTTTCTTTGCTTGAGATAAACAATACACATAATCGCCAAGCTAAGGAGAAATGCTAGTTTTCAGAGACAAGCACCCGTATGTCTTGGGACAATTTCCCAAGTGTCAAAGAGAATGCCAAAATTGGTATCAAATTCTAGAGTAGAATCGCCAAGTTCACAAGTGTCAATAATCATCGCCAAGTTTCAAGCATGTTTAATATAAGAAATTCCAGGTGTTAGTACTGAGATCAAGCAACAAGCATTTTCTGTCTTTTGAATTTTCATACGCAGTTAATATTCCTTCAATACATCATGCACGCTTAGGGAATATTATTAACATCAAAATTTGTCAGATCAGGATTTAGTTTTGCTTGTTTAAAGAATTCCCACTGTAGTTTCAAATTTGCTGGTTATGATTCCTCGAAATTAAAGTAATTTGTCAAGAATCGCTATGGTAAAGAATATGGTATTTTGTTTTAAACAAAATGATTCTTTGTATGGACTTTTTGAGCGGGGTTTTATCAGGAAGTAAACAAAAATGTCAAACGCCCAACCATAATTAAATTCCAACGATCAAGCCTAAAGGATAGACAGTGCTGGATATAAATGGTTCCCGACTCAAATTTTGTTTGTTTATCAAAGATAAGAAAGTGACAACTCATCCATCATATTCCATACAACTTGTAGATCATAGTGGTGTTTATGCGGGAGTTGTGGAAAATTGATTTCAAGCAAGGGCCCTGGAAAAATGATGGAGTTTTCTATTTGCTCTAATTGATAAGCTTTATGGACAGGATAGAACGAGAGGCATTTCTCAGGGCATGAAACAAAATGCTAAATGGAAGGTCGTAAATTTATTTCAAGAAATGAAATAGAAGCTAGCATTTCATGGTGAAGATTAACAAACACATTTTAAAGCATACATGTGTCAGAGTCCAAGTAGAAGGGAGATCGAATTATCATTTTGAGGTACAAAATCTTGTTTTCAAGGATTTGTTGGAGCATATTTGTACATCCCGAGAACACATTTGGCAAGAATATATTGATGGCACTTGGAGGCATGAAATCAACAGGGTGGTTATGTCTCTAATTGGCAGGAGCTCGACATATAGAAGATTTAATCCTATATTTTGAGCGCAAATTCAGTAGTTAGTTTCAAATGATAGCTCCAATATTCGGTGGGAATTTATTTTTAAGTAGTTTTAGGTAAAATATCAAGCAATGGTCAAAGTGAAACAAGTTTTGAAACGTCAACAATTAGAAATAGAGTTGTCGCTCGGAAAGTTCACCAGTCTTCCAGATCAACGCTTAGGGGACTTCCAGCTGGAGCACAAGTGTCAGTGAGCATGAATATTCGAAGGCCTATATTTTTGTTATTTTGTTGATTAACATATGTATATATTTATTAAGTCAAAAACTGAAGCCTAACTTGTAGCCATTTTTAGCAGTTTGTCATGGTTTAGTTGTAACTTATTCTAAATATAGAAAACCATCATGAATTTGATTCCCTTGGGTGGTTATGGCTTGCAATTATATATATTTTGCAAGGGAAGATGAAAAGAGGTTGGATCTAGGGACCCGATAAGGGACCGTGAGTAGTGAGTAAACTTGTGCATCTTATTGTAAGCCTGAGGGAATTCATGTTTTAATCATTTCTGTTATGTTATTGAAGATCCATGAGAGTTTTGCTACCATATTGTTTGAATGGCTTTGTTTTTCATTTCTTTAGATCTTCTTTCTTTTATAAATTGCAGATTCATAGGATAAAAAACTACCCTTGATTAATAGATTCTTGAGTACCAGAAGATCTGCTATAACTTGCCTATTAAATCATTTTTTTTATTCAAGTACATTGCATTCACTTTTTCAGAAAGGTTTATTGTTTTGTGAATGATCCACTTTTTGTTATCTTCTTCATTCCTCTACCCATCATTATATAAAACTTTTGTTTGGTATGCATCTTGATTTCTTTCATTGAACAGGGTGTTTATGACTCCTTTCCCGATGGTAGCTATTGATCTGCAGTTAGCTTGTTTCACTCTTCCTTTCCTAGTCTTCTTGATCCACCTACTCAAACCAATTCAATCCTAAAGAATCAAATGGGTACTAGGATTGTATTTCAAGCAGTTTAACAACAACTCCTAGTGCTAACATTTTTGGCATCGTTGTCGGGGAGGGAAGGATGAAGTAATTATTCCCGGGGAGAACGACATAGAATAGATCCAACTCTTGATGTTAGACAAGAGCAAGATACTAGCGTGACTGCAATTTTCTACCCGGCGACTCCAACTTCATTATAGATGAATCTATTGGCAACTTCACTAGTTTGAAATGGATGTTGTTATTTCTCAGAGGTATGCATTTTGTGATTTCTCAAATATATCTGGTTTTTCAAATCCCATGCCTGATAGAAGTGAATGGGAAGGATGCCTTCCCAGGTTTAGAGGAGAAGATTGGGAAGCGCCAGCTAATTTTTTATTAGATTTTCATGAGTGCATGATTAAATTGAAAGTAATACATGAATATTTCCTAATCAAGTTGTTTAGATACTCCTTGGAGGGAAAATCCCGTGATTGGTGTAGATATCTTCCGGTTGCCAGTGTTAATTCTTTGAAAGGTTTTCATTTTGCCTTTCATTCATTTTGTAAAGATAATTTTTCAGATGACTTCCTTTATCCAAAATGTCACCATGAATATGATTTGCTATGTAAATCTGATAATCATGAAAGGAATACTTGTGTTGAAGAATATATTGTAATAGAAGAGATTGTTCATGATGATCAAGAGGTTCATAATATTCAAAATGACATGCTTTCCCATGAAGTTGGAATAGAAGAAAATAATCATGTTTCTGAAAGTTTACATGCTATAATTGTTTTTGATTATTATGAATCTAAATATGTGTTTTCTCTATCTACAAATCACGAGGATCAACTGTATTTTAGTCAAATTTCTCTTGAAATCAGTGAAGGCAACCCACAATAACTTTTAGTTTTACAGACAGATGAGACTGACAACAGTCATGAAACTTGGCATATACATAAACAATCCAATCTCCAGCTGGAACAACAAGAAGAGGTTTTTGTTTATGACTTTCATGACCCTATGGATGATTATATGGAGTCTTTGAGTAGCGCATATATCAAAAAATTCGTGTTTAGTGGATGTTGGTTTTGCTGTCTTTTTGAACTGCACTTTTCTATGCAATGGATTCATCATTTTTTTGATCCAGATCAAGAGTTTCACTAATTAACCAGTTCCTTGCATGGCTTCATTGGAAAGCTGATTACACTTGATTGAGCAGTTGTCTCTGCAGGTTAGAGTAGTCTTATGTATATAAATAATCTTGCCACACAAGCATTTGGTTTGCAATTATAGGTTTGTTTGCAATATGCTTTCCAGCTTGTGTGTTTTAGTTTTCAATAAAGAGCAAAGATGCTCTCGAGATCAGGCACATGTCTGCTTGTTCTTGGAAGCTCGCAGGGAGCCTGCCATACTCATTGGAGCCAATGTTTTTTTTGACGAAAACGGTTATAGATCATATTAGAGGGGTGGCAAAGCCACAAATTCAATTACAAATTGCCTCGGGTTTCTTCGCTCCTACAGAGCAAATACAAAATATGATGCAACACTGTTTCAGCATAAGATCCAACTCTTTTTCAGCATAATTTCCAGCTCTGTGTTTCAGCATCTGTTCCAGCATTGTGTTTCAACATATTTAACAACTGTGTTTCAGCAACTGTTCCATCCCTGTGTTTCAGCATAAGTAAAAGCACTGTTACAACGCTGTGTTTCAGCATAAGTTCCAGCTCTGTTTCAACACTGTGTTTCAGAATTTGTGTTTCAACATCTGTGTTTCAGCAGTTGTGTTTCAGCATCCGTGTTTCAGCAGTTGTGTTTCAGCATCTGTGTTTCAGCAGTTGTGTTCCAGCTCTGTTACAACACTGTGTTTCAGCTTCTGTTCCAGCTCTGTTTCAGCACTGTGTTCCAGCATCTGTGTTCCA
>ML844856.1:0-11033 GCA_009831015.1 Picea engelmannii | reverse complement strand
TATGGCAAGGAACTTTGGAAATCTAACACTTTCACAACATCATGCACTTTTGCAACGCTGGGAAGCCAACATTAGCTCCATTTTCATCAACGAAAAAACTAAAGAATGTTGGGGAAAAGCTACGAAGTTTGGAAAATAAAAAAAACATCATGCACTTTTGCAACGCTGGGAAGCCAACATTAGCTCCATTTTCATCAACGAAAAAACTAAAGAATGTTGGGGAAAAGCTACGAAGTTTGGAAAATAAAAAATGGTTTTTAAGGCCAATTTTGCCTCTCGGGCTCATGCAGGGTTTTGTAAAAATATTGGGTCTTTTGGCCCAATCTCGAATTATTTAGCAAGCTATGCATCTCGGGCTCATGCAGGGTTTTGTAAAAATATTGGGTCTTTTGGCCCAATCTCGAATTATTTAGCAAGCTATGCATCACCACAAGCCAACAAACAGGTCAACGCCCTGTTACAAAGCACGAAACCAAGGGAGGAGCCAACGAGGTAAAGTGCTCAACGCATAAACCATACAACAAGAGGCCTAGATATATAAAGACAAGAAAATCCTCTTTCTTCATCAATGTGGTATAAATCCGTATACCACAAAACAAAAACGCAATGCTAAGTAAAACCCAAATGCGCCAAGTGGCTTGATCATTATCTAGTTATGTGCTTTCAAAAAGACAAATGTTCAATTAGGAAACTATGATCAGATGAGAACTAAGAGTTGTGCAGGTGTTGGATGAAGTTTTCAAGTGCCCGAAATTCAACAGGAAGGTGTCAGGTTCTCACAGAGGTATGAAAACCCAAGCAAGAATATCAAATGCTATAGACAGAGCATCCATGTGTTACCAGCCGAGAGACCTCACACGAATTCATGAGGAGCAGCGTACACATGGAGCGTTGATTAGTAGGTGGTATTTCCTGCACATCGCGGAGTTTCTTTGCTCGAGATAAACAATACACATGAGCGCCAAGCTAAGGAGAAATGATAGTTGTCAGAGACAAGAACCCAGATGTCAATATGGTTGCCCAAGTGTGAAAAAGAATGCCAAAATTGGTATCAAATTCTAGAGAAAAATCGCCAAGTTCACAAGTGTCAATAATCATCGCTAAGTTTCGAGAATGCTTAATATAAGAAATGGCAGGTGTTAGTACTAAGATCAAGCAACAAGCTTTTTCTGTTTTTTGATTTTTCATATGCAATTGATACTCCTTCGATACATCATGCACGCTCAAGGAATATTATTAACATAAACAATTGTCAGATCAGGATTAAGTTTTGCTTGTTTAAAAAATTCCCAATGCAGTTTCAAATTTTCCGGTAATGATTCCTCGAAATTTAAGTAATTTGTCCAGAATTACTATGCTAAAGAATATAGTATTTTGTTTTAAACAAAATGATTCTTTGTATGGAATTTTTGGGCGAGGTTTTATCAGGAAGTAAACAAAAATGTCAAACGCCCAGCCAGAATTAAATGCCAATGATCAAGTCCAAAGGATAGAAAGTGTTGGATATAAATGGTTCCCAACTCAAATTTTGTTTGTTTATCAAAGATAAGAAAGTGACAACTAATCCATCATATTCCAAAAAACTTGTAGATCAGAGTGGTGTTTATGCAAGAGTTGTGGAAACTTAATTTCAAGCAAGGGCCCTGGAAAAGTGATGGATTTTTCTATTTTCTCTAATTGATAAGCTTTATGGACACGATAGAATGAGAGGCATTTCTCAGGGCATGAAACAAAATGATAAATGGAAAGTCATAAATTTATTTCAAGAAATGAAATAGAAGCTAGCATTTCATGGTGAAGATTAACAAACGGAGTTTAAAGCATACAAGTGTTAGAGTCCAAAAAAAGGGAGATCGGATTATCATTTTCAGGTACAAAATCTTGTTTTCAAGGATCTACTGGAGCATTATTTGGACATCCTAAGAACACATTTGGCAAGAAAATATTTATGGCACTTGAAGGCATGAAATCAACAGGGCGGTTTTGTCTCTAATTGGTAGAAGCTCGACATGTATAAGATTTAATCCCAGATTTCAAGCGCAAATTCATTAGTTAGTTTCAAGTGATAGCTCCAATATTTGGTGGAAATTTATTTCAACAGTTTTAGGTAAAAGATCAAGCAATGGTCAAAGTGAAACAAGTTTTGCAGTGTCAACAATTAAAAATAGAGTTGTCGTTGCGAAAGTTAACCACTCTTCCAGATCATCGCTTAGGGGACTTCCAGTCGGAGCACAAGTGTCAATGAGAATGAAGATTCAAAGGCCTATATTTTTTTATTTAGTTAATGTTTTTGGAACAACATATGTATATATTTATTAAGTAAAAAATTGAAGCCTAAGTTGTAGCAGTTTGTTATGGTTTAGTTGTAACTTATTCTAAAGATAGAACACCCTCATGAATTCGATTCCCTTGGGTGGTTATGGTATGCAATTATATATATTTTGCAAGGGAAGATGTAAAGAGGTTGGAGCTAGGGACCCGAGAAGGGACTGCGAGCAGTGAGTAAACTTGTGCATCCCATTGTAAGCTTGAGGGCATTCATGTTTTAATCATTTATGTTATTGAAGATCCATGATATTTGTGCTACCATATTGTTTGAACTATTTTGTTTTTCATTTATTTACATCTTCTTTCTTTTATAAATTATAGATTCACATGATCAAAAACTTCCTTTGATTAATAGATTCTTGAGTAGCAAAGGATCTGCTATAACTTTCCTATTAAATCATTGTTTTATTCAAATACCTTGCATTCACTTTTTCAGAAAGGTTTACTATTTTGTAAATGATCCATTTTTTGTTATTTTCTTCATTCCTCTACCCATCATTATATAAAACTTTTGTTTGGTATGTAGCTTGATTTCCTTCATTGAACATGGTGTTTATGACTCCTTTCCCAATGGTAGTTACTGATCTGCAGTTAGCTCATTTCCCTCTTCCTTTCCTAGTCTTGTTGAACTACCTACTCAAACCAATTCAATCCTAAAGAATCAAATGGGTATTGGGCTTGTCTTTAAAGCAGTCTAATGAAAACTCCTGTTGCTAACACTAACATCTCTTTATATGATATTTGCGCTCTTCCTCAACAATGTGAAATGATTATGGACACTTTCAATCTTGATGACTCTTAGAACAAGACCATTGTTGTAGCAGGTTGCATTTCTAAAAATATTGGAATAAAGGCATGACGCAAAGATGAAATTAAATATAATGTAAATGCAATGATTATAGGCACACATTCGAGGTCCTAGGTCCATCCCTACTTACATATGCAAATTTTAATTTCAATCTATATAGTTGTTTAGTGGATTTTGGTGCCTCTTCTAACATCATGCCATACTCAGTCTATCAAAAAATTAATGCTACCCTGCAAATGAGTACTACCAGAATCATACAATTAGATAGATCTAATGTTAAAGTAAGAGTTGAACTTAAATACATCATGAGTTGGCTAGCATATGATCCTAGAGTTCATCAGGTTATTGATATTGTTGTTGTTGACATTCCATAAAGCTATGGTTTACTGTTAAGTAGGAATTGGTCTGCAAAACTTCAAGGTTATTTTTCTAGAGATTGGTCCCACTTGTGGCTCCCATACATAGGTAATCCAAATCAGATTTAGGTAAATAGCTGGGATCATATGAAACATACAATAACATAACTTGAAGGTAAGAATGAGCCTGTTAGCGTTCCTCACACTGCTTTGGGAAATTATTTTTTAGAGACTGATCATGGTTTCCAAACAAACACATAGCCCAAACTCCTTCAATTCACTCAGAATGATGATAATGCTTGTACTATATAAGAGAACTTGGTTTTTGCATGACTAACCCAAATGTACATACAAACATGTGAATGGTGTTCTTTGATGGCTTCAAATCTCAAGAAGGAACCACGAAAAGATGCATCTTTATCAATCCATAATAGTGTAAGACTCTTATAACCTGTCATTTAGAGTTTGAATGCACCAATAAAACTGTTGAATATGAAGCCTTGGTCCAAGGCCTGAAAAAGGCCATCGACCTTAAGGTAAAATGCCTTCGAGTGTTTGGTGATTCAGAGATAATTGTTCGACGGGTAAGAAACATTGTTCAATACATGTCTCCCCACTTGAAAGGTTATCGATAGGAGGTATGTAACTTACTATATTTCTTTGAAGCATTTAATATTACTTCTATACCTCGTTGTCAAAATGCTTCCGCAGACATTTTAGCGAATTCAACATCTAGGTTCATGCTTCTCAATGATGATTTTTATGTTGAAATCATTTACAAGCCTTATATACCAGACAACATCATAAATTGGAGGGTATTCAATAATGATACTCGGATCATGAATTTCCTTACTATCTCTGGCGTGTTCCTAGACTCAGTGATAGATGATGAAGCACATGAAAAATATCTTCAAGATTACCGGGATGAGGCAAGTAAGATAAAAGAAAATTGCATCCCAAAGAATGTGTTATCGCTTGAAAAGTTGTTTGATCTATAGACTAAGTTCATAAATATTATGAATCCAAAGATGAACAACTCTACTTTGATTTACTTTCTGGTGATTTTAGGGACCCCTGAACAACCCAAATGCATCAATATGGGAACTTGTTGTTTAGATATGGAAAAAAAAAAACATTCACACAATTGTTTAAGAGATATCGTGATGTATTTTCCTGGACATATGAAGATTTGAAGAAGTATGACACCCATATTGTTTAGCACGTGATTCCTATCAATGAAGGTGTCAAACCATTTCAACATAAGTTAAGGAAAATACATATGACTCTTGAACCACTCATTCAAAAGGAATTGAAGCAATTATTAGATGCACAGATCATCTTTAAAGTTCACCATTCCACCCGTGTGTCTAATCTGGTATCTATCAAGAAGAAATCGAGGGAGATCAGACTTTGCATATACTTTTGAAATTTAAATCAAGCTTCTGACAAGGACAATTATCCAATCCCCCCTAAGGAGAAAATCCTACAACTTGTCTCTGGTTTTGAAATGTTTTCTCTTTTGGATGGGTTTTCTAGTTACAA
Source organism: Picea engelmannii (assembly GCA_009831015.1). Taxonomy (NCBI): domain Eukaryota; kingdom Viridiplantae; phylum Streptophyta; class Pinopsida; order Pinales; family Pinaceae; genus Picea; species Picea engelmannii. The sequence goes on along the minus strand of ML844856.1, from coordinate 5,999 downwards.
TTAGATTCTCGTAGTGGAACTAGACCAGTTAAAGACCACTTTCAGGACAAAGTGGGGAATGTTTGCATATCATGGAATTCCCTTCAGCTCAATGTTGGTGCTACCTTTCATATGGAAATAGACATATATTTTAAAGGTCTAATCAATCATAGCATGGTGATATATCTTGACGACATCATGGTTTATTCAAAGAAAATAGATGATCACTCGAAACATCTAAAGTAGATTTTTGAAAGATGCAAAAAATATGATATTTGCCTAAACCCCAAGAAGAGCATCTTTGTTGTTTCAAAAGGTAAATTGTTGGGGCGTATTAATTCTAAGGATTGGATTTATGTTGAACCAAAATGAACCAAAGCTATTATGCAGATTCCCCATCCACACAACAAAAGGTCTATGTAGTCCTTTTTTGGAAAAATATATTTCATAAGAAGATTTGTTCCATATTTAGTCGAAATCATCAAACTCCTTCAGTAGATGATAAAGAAAATAGTTCATTTCAAGTGGAGATTTGGTGAAAAGGAGGCCTTTGAGAAGATTAAGTCCACCATAGGGGCTACACCTACCCTAGAAATCCCATACTTTACTAAATAATTTTTTATGTATACTTTGGCTTCCGACCATTCTCTTGCAACAATGCTCACTCAGAAGGACCAATAAGGGAATGAGTGCCCCATAATGTTTATGAGCACTGGAATCCAAGGTGCTGAACTACATTACCCATCGGTAAAAAAAAAATATTTTGTTGTCCACAAAGATTTCAAATAGTTCATGCCTTATATACTAAAAAATCACATGAAGGTGATCATCCCTCACCTAGAGGTTAGATCCCTCTTTGTATAGAGGGAACTGGGTGAAAGATGAAGCAATTAGACGATTTATTTATAGGAGTATGACCTTGAATTAAAATCAGAAACCATCGTTAAGGGTCAAGGCCTGTGTAAGCTAGTAACCAGAGTCACAAATTTTGAAGATCAAGTGGAATATGGATGGCAAGAGGAACCAACCCTCTACACACAACAAGTTCCTTATATTCCATAAATTGAGAATTCATGGTACAATGATCTCAAGTACTATCTTCAACATTGCACCACTCATAATCAACTTAATTCCAAGCAAAGAAGAGTGTTAAGGATGACTTCTGCCCAATATCAACTAGTTCTTGGTATCTTGTTTATGAATAATTATGATGAAGTTCTGCTATGATGTCTCAAAAAGAAAGACATCGACAAGGTTCTCAAATATATGCACGATGGAACAACTGGAGGTCATTTTTCGGGAGATACAACAACCCACAATAAATTAAGGATTGGGTACTACTAGCCAACAATATTCAAGGATGCTCATGCCTACTCTTGGAGCTGGGACATTTTCCAAAATTCAACTAGAAGAGACAAAGGAAGTTGTTTCGCTTCATTCTGTTTTCATCAAAAAACCTTTTGAACAATGAGTATTGGACATAATCAGTGAGATCAATCCTCACTCATCCAAACAACACATGTATATTCTAACCGCCACTGATTATTTTACTCATTGGATGGAAGCTGTACTATTGACTAAAGTAAATGATGAAGTGGTAATAAATTTTCTTGAACAACACATCATGGATAGGTTCAGGGTACCTAACACTCTTGTATTCATTAATGCTACATATTTTTCATCACTTAAATTGACTAAGTTTGCTCTAGAAAATGGGATCACTTTAAAATATGTAGCCAACTATTACCCCCAGGGAAATGGCCTGGCTAAATCCACAAATAAAAATATGATCTACATCCTTAAATGAACTGTAATCGATCAAGAGAGGAATTGGCACAATTCCCTTCATAACGCCCTCTGGGATGACCGTGTTACTCCCAAAGCATCCATATGGACCTCTCCTTACTTTCTTGCCTATGGGAAAGAGGCGATCATTCCTTCAAATATATACCTCCCTTCCCTTCAGCTTACACAACAATCGTGCGAGAGAGAATGTCTTGTCATCCAAAGACACATTGACACCTTATTAAATCTAGAAGAGAACCGCTCCAAATCTAGAACCAAATTTTAAGCTCGCCAACATAATATTAAACATTGGTTTGCTAAAAAGTCTACTGGCGAGAAATAATTTCAAGTTGGCTACCTAGTTCTCAAATGGGACAAGCCACATGAAGACAAAGGAAATCACTCCAAATTCCAATAATTGTGGCTAGGTCCTTTCACGATCAAAGAGAAGATTGGACTAGGAATCCACTGCTTGAAAAATATCCAAGGGGATGCAGACCTCCTCCTTGTCAATGGCCAAATCCTAAGGGGATGTAGACCTCCTCCCTGTCAATGGCCAAATCCTAAAGCATTACATCAGCTATCCATTGAGGCATCTTCCCTTTATACATAAATACAGAGTTTGATTTTTCGTCTGTGATTTCTGGCTTAGTTTTACTTTAACTTTCTATGCATTTCTTGTTTTGTTTTATGCTTTGTAGTTTGTTTACCTTTTTATTCCAATTAGTTTTACTTTTCTCTATTAAAAATTCTCATCGTGGAATTCTCAGAAGTTTGATGTCTTGGATTTGAATAACTTTTGAAGTGTGACACATTGGTACAAAAGGCTTGTAAATATGTATTTAGGCTTCTAGAAATAAGTTCATTTTTTTTTTTTTTAATCTATGTAGCATTTGTAACACACCCAACCCCCTAAGTACCCTTTTAAGGGATGGGGTATTAAAATTTTTATTTTTCTCAATCATATCAATACCTCTTCTCAAGTGCACCATTGTCTTCTTCTCGCCAAGAGCTTTCTAATGATAGTCACCATGCTCCAAATCGAGCTCTGGATCAAAATTTATGGCCCCTTAAAGTTTTGGGGTCCACACTCACCATATTTGCCTCATTTCCACATGGAATCCATGTGGCTCTCAATCACTGGAGGCATATGGCGTGGAATTGACGTGGCACTTGCCACATGGTTTATCGATCACTTTCTTTGTCGTACCTTCCAAATCGATGGTTTTGATTGATCGCGTACCGTGTTCGTTCAATGGCCCGAATCATCTCTCGGAGTCATTCTTTTAGAGTGCATCTCCTCCAGACTAGGAATCCACCCCGACTAACCCACTCTAATGGATGATGGAGGTATTTCCCTTATTCCTCCAATCAATGTCTAAGATCGAAGGAAACACCTTAACGAGTTTTCTACCCAACTAGGCCTACTCTCATCACGACAACCAATCAATTGTCGACATGTGTCATCACTTAAGACACACTAACTACCACTTGTTCTGACACATGGAATTGCCACTACCTGCCACCTGGGGTGACAGGTGACATTCATAACTCAACATGGGGTTCTATCTAAAGAAACCCAAGTCACATTGACACGTGGCACCATCACCACCTAAAACATTTCATTCATCTTTCCATGGTGATCTAGGTGGATATCGGTGGCCACCCACCTTTTCCAAATGGCTCAAAACGATTTTCTGGCAATTTTGGCAATTTACTATTTTTAGCAGGTTTTAACTTTCGAGGCCATTTTGAGGGCCCAAATGAAGTTTTTTCGAGATTGAGGTTCTCAATAATAGACAAAGGCATGATTGATACCCCAAAATTAATCTCCTCGATGATACCTTTCCAACGAGCTATCACACGCCTAAAAATGAGATCATATGCAAAGGTTACGACCCCGGGAAGTTGATGTACTCACTTACCCAAATGGGGCCCACATGACTTTTGGCGCTTCATCTCCTAGGGTTAGGTTTTTGGATGTCTAGGGTTTTTGACATTCTTTCTTATTGTAAAAAGGCCTTCAGAGCCTCATTGTAATAATCTTCTTGCGAATGCGAGTAGCCGTCACATCTCTTCTCAGAGATAAGCTGCCACCATTCTATCGAGTCTTTCACTCTGTATTTTACAGTCTCTGTACATTTATTTCATTAATAGAAATCATGTATTACTGTATATCTGTGTTTATGGTTGCATCTCTGATATATTTATGTAATATTATTGAATATCTGCGATATCTCTGTGCATTTCTTTATTATATCTCCGATCTCATTTCGTGCCGAAAATAATCCGGATCAGTGGTATCAGAGCAGGTTGCTCTTGATCGTTTTTTCAATGCATGTCCCCGATGAGGTCTGAGTATAGCAAGTTGGGTCTTGAGCTTGTCTCTTTTGAAGACAATCACTCTCGCACACCCAAGAAACCCTCAATGGCAGAAGAAAAGAAAAACGACGGAGAAGACGATCCTATCAATTTGTTGCTTGAGCAAGCTCTCACGTGACAGAGGGATGGAATGATGGAGAATTTTTCCCACATCCTTAAACGCCTACCAATAGCATCAGGCACATCTTTATCAAGCGACCACTTTGGAGGCACCTCGCCTTTGAATGTACAAGTTAATTTTGATATTCCTGTATTTGAAGGACAGATAGATGCATAAGCCGTAGAAAAATGGTTAACTCTGCTAGAAGGTTATTTCTCTGTTCATAATTTTTGCGAAAAAGAAAATATCACCTTCGCACTCCTTAAAGCTCCCCCTCATGTCAGACATTGGTGGGAAACTTACTGGGAGAAAAGTTCCAAAGAGGAGTCTAGAATATACGGGGCCGATCCCACTTGGGATTTTTTTGTGGATGCGGTAAAGGAACAATATTACCCTTTGGAACCTATGAGGACTAGTACATGAGATGGACCACACTGCGACAAGAGAGGGGCCAAGCAGTTCCAGAGTTCATCAATACCTTCCATACCATGCACACCAAGCTGGGTAACAAAGACTCTGAGCAACATTTGGTTCTGAAATACCATGGGGCTCTACATAGATACATTCAGACTGAAATGGATTTTCTGGACATCTCATCACTTAGTGCTGCTTATCGACATGCTGTTGAAATCGAGCAGAAATTTAAGCACCAGAACAAACGAAAATTCGGGTCTGCAAATCCGCAACAACCAAAGTATGACAAAGATGACCCTAAAAAACAGTCTCCCGAAAACCAGTCCAAGACATAGGAAAAGAAGGGTTACGGGAAGACAAAGAAGGACACCGGAAAATAGTGTGATTTCCACAAAATCCCCTGGCACAACACCGATGAATGTCGCTCAAAAAAATCATTGGTGGCTGAAATCAAAGACAAGGAGCCGAACCCTGATTCAGAATCTGATTCTGAAAATACTGGTAAAGGACAGATCATTGATGTAGACCCCACTGCTATTGTCGCGACCACAACAATTCAACCAAAAGAACCAAGAGATCTAGAAGAGGGCGAGGGACTTTTTCATTCACAGATTTGGGTGAAGGGGACCCTACTGCATTTTATTGTTGATAGCGAAAGCCAAAAAAATTCATCTCAGTAGAGGTCGTCAAACAGTTGGGATTGTCGAAAACAACACACCCGCATCCATACAACATCGGGTGGCTTCGGCAAGGACGAGATCTCAGTGACAACCAATAGTGACGATTGTCATACAACATCCAACCCTTCAAGGATGAGGTATTATGTGATGTTGCCCCACTGGATGTTTGTGATGTTCTCTTGGGCCAACCATATATGTGGAGACGCCATGCTCTTTATGAGTCTCAACCCCGTAGTGTCATTGTTACTTTGGGGGGTCATCTCTACAGAATACCAAAGGTAGTTCCGACTAGTGTTCCACCTAAAAAGTGTCGCAAGGTAGTATCTCATACTGCAAAATTCAKCTTCTTCACAATCTGTTCAAAAGGAGAACAAAAGGACACTACAACCACTACGGTCTTGCCCCAAGCACCTTATATCCAACAGAAGCAGGTCGAAAAGGATGCAACAAAGTGTAAAGATTTATTCTACACATCGTCGTCTCATGTATCTCGAGTTGTTGAACAGCCTCAACCTCAACAAGTTCATGACAAATTTCCACAAACTGAGCAGCGCGACGTCTCCAACAAGACAAGCAACTCACCAAGATGCAGATTCAACAAACTCTTTTCCCTCTCCCCCGAGAACTCAACACAATGGAGACCATTACTTCCTAAGGAC
>ML844855.1:4824-42117 GCA_009831015.1 Picea engelmannii | reverse complement strand
CATTTAGTTCCAAATGTATTGTAAATATAGATTCTTTACGATATACCAAAGTATAATGTGATTGTCCAATACTTACTTTTGGAGTTAATTGGCTAGCCCAAAGAACATATGCTAGATTTTTGTGCCAATTTCTCTTATTTGTTGCGATAATATTTTTGAAAAATTGTATCGATGTTTTGTTGGTTGATTTAGCCAATCCATTTCCCTGAGGATAATAATTGGATGATTTTCCCATTGATATACCATATTCCCCATAGAACTCTATGATTTTTTTTTTCCTCTTAAAATTGATCCATTGTCTGTTATAAATTTCATGAGAAGACCAAATCTGGATAAAATGTTATCGTTTAGGAAAAGAATCAACTATTCTAAATCAACATTCTTCAAAGTTATTGTTTCTTTCCACTTTCTAAAATAATCGGTTGCAGTGATAATGTATGCATTTCCTTTGCTGAATTTTGGATTGATTGGACCAAGGACATATAAACCCCATTGTATGAATGGTGCCTCAACTGGGATGGGGTTCAAAGGCATGGCCACTCTTTTCATTTTTCCAGAGAATGTTTTTCAGGCAAGGAATTTTCTTATCATTTCATAAGCATATTTGAACATGGTGGGTCAATAATGATCAACTTTGATGATTCTCTGTCTAGTTACCAATGGTACAAAATGTACTCCACAAACTCCTTCATGAAATTCTTGTAGAACATGGTGGAATTTTGAATCTTCTAGGCATATTAATAATACACCATCAAAATTTCTTTGAAAAAGTATCCTAGATATCAATACATACTAATTAGTTTTCATTTTCAGGTCCCTCCTTTCCTTAGAAGACATTTCAACAGGACATTGTCCAGATTTGAGATAAAAAATGATATCTTTGTACCATTCAAATCTCACAGGAGATGCACCTTGTGTTGGTACATCATCCATGTGAGAAATGTTAACAAATTCAATACCAGTCATTAAATTACACAATCCCTATCCCTTTACAAATTTTATTGGTTTGATCTCCATATCATATTCTTGAAGTTTGACAAGCTAGTTTTCCCATCTTCCTTCTCTAAATTGTTGGTTAAGTAACATTTTAACTGGAGGATGTGATACATAAGCTATGTTGTGGGATAAAAAAATGTAAGTTTTGAAATGAGCCATTACCTTTACCATATATATATATTTATATGGTGGAATATTTCAGTTCGAAATCATGTAATTGCTACGGGGAAAATACCCCTATACTGAGTCAAAGGTAAAGACAGAGCACTAAATCCCTTAAAAGATAGTTCTACCCTTAAACTACCCCAAAACCAACTAAACTAAGTGATGAGAAAGAAATGAAATATAATTAATGAGTGCACCTTTAGTCCTTGTGGTTGGTGTCAACCTCTTTCGATTGTTGTTGCCTCCTAGATTACTAGTCTCCTCCCAAAGCTGACCCGCAAAAGGTTAGGAATATAATGCGACAACATATTCTATCTCTACTAATCATTTTAAAATTTTAGACATAGATATAAATGCACAAATCAACAAAATCATGTAGACATAGTGTTTTGGGAGAAGAATGGACTCTTTTATTCAATTTTAAGATAAAAAGGATTACAACCTTTGTCGACAATCACTCCCAAACTAGGTCCAAGCTCCTCTATTGTGGCTCCAAGTGAACCAATCCCACATTATATTCTCACAACCCACTTATCACCTACGAAATGAGGAAGGGTTGCATACAGAGAAAGGGATGGAGGGGAAGGTTGAGGAAAAAACTCAGAATAGGATGCAAATCTTGGGCTAATAAAGGGAAGGGATTTTGGCAGAGTTTTCTTATTCTCTTTCCTGTCTTGTCAAATGACACCCCAAGACCTCTTTTTATATGAGAAAAATATGGTTATTTGGTTTGGGGATGGGATACAAGGGGTAAAATGGTTAGGAAACCCTCCATAGCCCGTAAACTCCGTCAAATTCTGCACAATTTTATATTTTTTGCAAATTTTGGAGGTAAACGCAAGCTAACTAGCATGTAGCACGTGTGTGTGTACGCGGGATAAATAACATGCAACACACATGTGTATGCGGGCGATTAATGCAGTAGGGAACATACAATATCCTTTTTTTTTTTTTTAAGAGGAAGCCTCAACAGTATTTTGGCAAAGTATGTAAGTGGAAGGGCTGATGTCTTGTATGCACAGATAAGGAATTTTCGGACTATAACAATAATGTTTTACTCATGAAGGCGATTGGAATATCTTCTCCATTTAAATTTCTTTGTCTAAGTATGGAAGCAATTTTTGGTTCTTTATTAGTAACTTATCTTCATAATTGTGGTATAATCTAGAACAATTTACCACACAAAATTTATCTTTCCAAAGAAAGATTATAGTCCCTTTTTAGATGTACGGTGGATTAAATCATTGATGGCCTTAATTACTTCTAGGTCAATATAAATACCTTCTTTACTTACAATATGACCTAGAAGACTCCCTTATGACACTGCAAAGAAACCCTTCTTTGGATTGAGAGATATACCATACATTAGGAATCTTTCAAAGACTTGTCTGAGATGTTTCAAATGTTATTCCCTTAATTTTGAATGGATTGTTAAGTCGTATTGATAATTCTCCATACACTTCCCAATTATATCATTAAAATCATGTTTCATGTCTCTTTGAAATGTTGCACCAACATTCTTCAATCCGAAAGGAGTATGGATATTATATGCATATGTTCCCCATGGTGTAACAAATGCAGTTTTTAGTTTGTCCTCCTCAACAACAAGTACTTGATTGTATCTGGAAAATCCATCTAACACATACATTAATGAAGAACCAATGACTTGTTGAAGTAACATTTCCATGTTTGGGAGGGGGTAATTGTCTTTGGCACTTGCTTGATTGAGATCTCGAAAATATACACAAAGCCTGATCTTGCCATTGTTTTTCCTGACCACCACTAGATTTCATATCCATTCTGAATGTCGGATTGAAAATATTATGCCACCCTTCTTCAATGTTTCAAGTTCTAACTTTACCAAAAGATTCAACTTTGGGTTGATCACTCTCAATTTTTTCTTGAATGGCTTTGAGCCTTCTTTAAGGGGAATGGTGTGTATAGACTTATCATATTCCTTCAAATCATCATAAGTCTAGGAAAAAACATATTTGAATTCTTTAAAAGGAGAGTATATTTTTTAACTTCATCATTAGTACATCTAGCACCCATATTTCTATATTTTTTGCTTTAGATGTTCAAATGTTTATCTTTTGAGTTTCTTGTATTTTCCCAAGAGCTTATTCTTTTGTCATACTTTTTTGTTTTGTCTGATCATATATTGTGAAGAGTGATTCTAGAATGACATAATTATTTGGAAATAGGTTGGTAACTTGTTCATGAGATTCTTCCTTTTTATTGAATTGATCATCAATATTCGCTTCATCTGCACTGATTGGCTGTGAATCTGTGAGGAATTATGCAACATGTTCATCATTTTCAAATACTTTCCAATAATCTTGATTTTCAGATATTGATGGTTGAAAAATTGCTTTGACATGAAAGGTATTAGGATTTTGAGAATCATCAGTGTTAAAAAAAGAAGCTACCACTACCAATGAATCTTCTTTTTGATTCTTCTCTCGAGGAATAAAGGTAATATTGAAAGAATTAAAACAATCAATAAGGTGCCAAAACATTTTTGCATAATTTTTCAATCTTTCTTTCTTGATGTTATACTTCTTTCTGATGTGATTAGTGACCAACTCTGAATCTCCATTTACCACTAAATAATTAACTCGTATTTGGAGTGCCATAGTCAATCCTTGAATCAATGTTTTGTATTCAACTTCATTATTGGTGCAAGAGAACTCATTTATGATAGCATGTGGTTAAATACAAGATTTAAGACTTTTAAACACAATGCCAAATCCAACACTAAACTTAGAACAAGCACCATCAAATGAAAATTTCCAAAACCCTTGGAAAGTGTTATCTTCATTTTGTTAGAGAGAATTCATTTGCTCTGTATTGAAAACAACATAATTTCCAATCCTAGCATCAATTAACTCTACATCATTTCATCTTCTTTCATTTTAAATGATGTTGGCTTCCTTTGTTCCCTTGGTACTCTAATCAATGTTCCATATTTATTTTGGGGCATCATGCAACTCCCATCATTCATTATGTACCCTCCAATCATCGAGCACCAATCCGTGCCAAGGAAAACACCATATGCATGAGGAAGATCAACCAATATTATGGTGAACACTATTGTAATATGTGGTGTTGCACATAACCATGCACAAATATATTTGATTTCACCACAAGTTGGTACATTTCTGGAATCTATGGCATAAATTTTGTCACCAGTCTCATAGTACTTTATGCACTCCATTCCAAGAGATTCCATGAAAACTAATGCCGTGATGCTGTTGGTGTCTCCATTATCAACCAAACAATTATGCAATGTAAAATCATGATTCTCTAATGATATGCAAAATGGTGGAACCTTTCCTCTTGGTCTTGTTGGTACAAAATTATGTTGTTTTTTTGTGTTCATAACATCAGCCTCTATTCTTGGACCAGATGAACTTGGATCATCCAAAATATTTAAAATATTTTCCCTTTGTTGAGGTATCTTGTCTACCTCCATGAATGGAAGAGTAATCCAAAGTTTAGTTAAGTCGTCTAATACGTTATAAGTCATTTCAAGTGGTATTTTGGGATGATTTACATCTGATTGTTGCTTTTCCGTTTCTGGAGCATTAGCTTTTTCTTTTTCCTTTTCAGGTTGATCTCTAGGATTGAATTTGCTTGCTTGAATCCTGGTTTGACAATTTTTTTCCTCCTTTGCATAATCATACTCTTATATTTCATTGAGGATCTCAAAATAGAACCAAGACCTAGAAGAAAGAAAGAGAAACAATTAGGAATTGATCTTAAGTTATCATAGATCATGAAATGGAAAAGACTAGAGGATTACTAACTGAGAATAAAGGAAAGAAGGATAAATGAAATAGATGTTTGACTTACTACGATGGAAAATCTCTCTCCTATGTTTATGTTTGACTCTCAATCCTGTTGTGTTGAGGAGGAAATCCTACGTGAATGAGGACCTAAAGAATATTGCACATTCGTTGTTCCTTTTACTCTTTGTCATGTTTTTCTTTGTCATTGGGTGTTCAAACTGATTTCTATGGCTAAGTCTTCATTAGACACCTTTTTGTCTTTTCCCTTGGGGTCATTTTCATCAATTTATTCAAAAATTATTGTAAAAAAATTAATGTACCTCATAGATTTTATATGCTCAGAAAAAATCCCCTTTGGATCAAAGCATCTCAAGGGTTGTCCCTCTTTAATATTAAATGACTAAGTGTCTTAGACACTTCCTTTGGATATGAAACAATATTTACTACTACATTTCCCACATGAATAGATAATGTAATGAATTATTTCTTCCTTTTCCTGTAAAATAAAATACACCATGCCTTGTGTTGTTTTCAGACTTATACAACAAAATATTTGTCACAAACAAATATTGGGAGAAGGGGATTTTCTTCACTATTGTAGATCCTGATGTAAGTATGATTTTCTTCTTGCAAAAAAATACCCTTTCCTTTGAGAAAATATTCATCCTCCTAAGTTATTCTTCTTGGCTCTACCCCTATCAATATATATTTGAATTATCTGAGAAACCTATATTGGATAAGGAAAAAAATGAAAAAGGTGCCTTGTTTTTCCAGAGAGAAGAGTACCAGAACTGGAATGGTTCATTATAATCATTTGAATTTCCTCTTAGAGGAAGCCCCTAAAAAACATTACAGTAAGTAATTGAAAATACCATGTATTTATTCGTGTTTAAGTAATTTCCCAATTGAAAAGAAATTTCATTTGAAATCACCTCACCCCAGTCGAAAATGATGTCTTTTGGAAAGATAAATAGAGTGTTAGGGATGAACTTGGTATGTTTTAGGTATATTTTTGGCCTATTAGGAAATAGAAAAACCATGAGAAGTCTCGATATGGTTTTTGAAACAAATATATGTCAATGGCCGAAAGGTTGGTAGGAACTTTGACAAATGGAAGTAGAAAATATTTCAATAAATTTGAAGCGCCACCATGAGAATTGAGGAAAGCATCTGCAATCGAAAGATTGAGATTCTAATTAGGATTAGGGAGGTGGATAATATTTCTAATTTTGTTTGGGTCAACAAAATAGGATTCTTCCCCTCTACAACTACTTTAATCATCCTTGTCTTTGAGTCAAATCTCTTAGTGCACTAAGATACTAGTTCTCTGAAGTCGAAAAATTCTAGTATGCAACCAAAATTAATGAGCCCTATAGTCCAGAGTCTATTATTTTTCATCTCCTTGGGACTTCTGTTTAAAAACCACTCATAAGAGGTAGACCAATGAAAGGTTTTTTCTTGTCGCACTAAAGAGTTAGCTATATCCCCACAAACTGTCTCTTCTCTCCTTCTATTTTTCATACTTCTAATTTCTTCAATGCACTTTGATATACGTGATATTATGAGTTATGGATTATGGAAATCGAGTTGTTAAATGGATAAGTGCATGGTAGGTATTTACTAAGATGCCATTTCCACACATATGAATTACCTTTGAAGTACCAATGATCATAATTATAAACTTTTTTGAAAGATGAGTGGCTCACTGAATAGCATGATATTTACTTCATCTTAACTCTAGATTATTGTCTTTGCCTCGTGAATCAAAAGAAATAATCATGCCATAAATGACTTCTTGATTATCATGCAAAGTGTATGGCTCATGAGAATTGATTGAGAAGAAGGGTGCGAGTGCGTGAAAGAGGGAGCATGAAGGAAGAAAGGATGTGAGTTATCCACTCTAAGGAGTTAAAATAAACTAAGTATTGGATAATACATGTAGAATGTGCAGAGTGTGGAGAAGTGTATTGTGTGGAATGTAGGGAAAGTTCCGGTGCGAAATGCGAAGGAATGGTAATAATGAAAAGAATCTCTACACGAGGTATGGAATCTTTAACATATAAATGAAATGACTAATTATAAGAATTTCATAGGTTGGCGGTTTAAGGAAATGGGAAGAATAACGATTTGGAAAAATATTTAATACAAGGTTTGGGATTGAAAGTTGAGACATGAAATGGATCAAAAATAGGTTGTTTGTTGTTTTTCATAGGCCATACTGTTGACGATAAAAATATCAATGAGGATTTCTCCTGCAAATTATTGCTAAAGCCTATTATTTAAACTAAGTTAATGATATATAATACTAGTAGGTGGGACCCCCTTGTAGACTGGAGGATCAGAGATAATCTTATCATACATTTTATGTTGTTGTTTCAATGTTTCTTATAGGGTTCTACATGATTGATGAGGAGATATTGGTTTTGTTTATGACATAATGGCAGATGGATAATGCATTTGATGTGTTGATTTCGTTATTCTAAGATCTAAAATTACATGTTATGAATGGCTTATATTTACTGTTATTTCATTACCATTGTCACCATGCTTCATTACCTATTACACCTGCACAAGACACATGTTAGTAACAACAAGAGAAATATGGAAAAAAAATCCAAGAAAGGGAACTATACTATGCTATGCTATACTATGTACAAATGAAATTTAAAGAAATTAATGTTAGTCCTAACTAGAAATGTTAGTGGCTATACGATCTGTATTGAGTTATGTTGGGCGCATTTGATATATGTAATTGTATGTTTTTGGAAATGGTTAATATGGATTGGGTGGCACAATTGGCAAGCAATGTGTGAAAGTTTCGATTCATGGAATTAATGGTATGGTTTGGCTGGCTGTCGTTTACTACGAAATTGAATGAAATGGAGGATGGAAGCAACGTGCAGTAAATGCACATCACTCCATATTTCTCCCACTGGCCATCACCCTAGCATGGTTATTGTTCATTTGGTTTTTCTTTGGTTAAGCTCCGAGATTCAGTCATGGAAGGAACTACTCGAACAACTTGCATTTTTAAGGCCATTGGTTACAGGTATGGTTCTTTTCTCCCATCCATGAATTCTCTCTGTGTATGAAATGAACTTTGGCTCGATAATTTTTTGGTATGTGTTTTCTTGAGGTTGGAAACTGTGTAAATGCGTGGTGTTTTCTCTAGAATGACTGTGTGTGTGTTATTCATTGTAAATGCAAAAATCAATGGTTGAAGTTGCGATTTCATTGGCTGTTCTGTGTGTGTAAACTATGATGGCTCTATGTTGTCTTTATGGGCTTTTTTTGGAGGGTTTCACTCTGTTTAGCCTTACTGTCCATCTCCTCACAGTTATGGTAACCATACCCAATTGTATTCGATGCTATGGGGTTGCTGTGTATGTTTCGATCCACCTTTTTTTCCACTGTATATCTTTTCACCTAGTCGTGGTCTCTTTTTGTGTTAATTGGCATCAACACAGTTGGTTATTGGGTGGCCATTATGCCAAGAAGTATGCTTTAGGGTTGTTGGTAGTTCCCAAGAGATGCATTTCCATCGACATTATTATGTGTTGGTTCGGCTCTTGAGAATACCGCAAGGGTTATGACTTTGCACGTTCTTGGTATTGGTTGCTCTCCAGTAAGAAATATTTTCTCCTCCGCATCATGGTCTACCCTACCTGGTGTTGAACTATCACCCTATTCTACAAGGCTAAGGGTTATGAGGCTTGTAGCTCCACCATGCTTGTCTAGAAGGTCTCTCACCTACTGTTGATATGGTCGACCTCAAGTCTCCCTATGTTTGGTGACTGAGCGAACCCTTGATTACTTTGTTCATTAGTTACAGAGCCCGATTTTGATAAACTAAACCAGTCGCACCCTGTCGGGTATCTTGTTGACTATCATAAGTTGGTTGAGTAGTATTGATAGTGGATTTGGTTATTGGCTCGTCTCTGTTTGATAGGGTTGATTGGAGAGTTGTAATTGGAAATGATAATTGGTATATAGTCCCTGCCTCCTTTTTTTATGACAATTGAATTGATAACTCAACATTGTTTAATTGGTTGATTGAGAGTAAGCGTACATGAACAATCACATAGATGTTGTTATGTGTTGGTCTGTGTGTTCCTACGATGTGGTATAAATTGAAGCTGGTGGTTTCCGTGTGTGTCTAATTTGTCCCGATCGGGATTATTGCAAGTTGGAGAGTTGATGACTGTGACTTGGCTGTTTGCTATGTATGATTTATGAAGACATCGTGCATCATTTTTTTTATTACACCATCAGAAATAAAGCACGAGTTTTGTATTATGGGCTCATTGAAAATTTAATTGATTAATCTTGTCAAAAGAATGAGGTTGGGAAAGTTTTAAAAGAGTCTATTCAACTCAGGAAAAGACCCATGTCTATGTTTGATTTTAGGATTTATTAAATTATGGGCAGCGGTTGATGTTTTTTTTTTTTATGCTGAATAGAGTTGAAGCAATATGACTATGTGTTCCTTTGGATTTTTTTTTTTAATATAAAAGGGAAGGAAATGAAAAGAAACATAATTCTTTTAAAAAATATAGGTGAAAGTCATGACGATTATGAGTATGATTATACAATGTGTTAATTGAAAGTTTTAAAGAAATTGGATGTGGGACAATGAACAAGTTTTAACACACAATAATTGTTTAAGTGGTCACAATAATTGTTTAATTGGTGCTGGAATAGCTGTATTGAATACAAAACTATTTTTATGGATTACTTAATTGGTTTTTCGAACAATATTTTCTCTTTTCCCCTAGCATTATTTCAATTTTCGCACATTACAATTCCCCTCGCCTTCCCATATTCACTATCTACTCCCTATTCCTAAAATTTAATTATAGTTAAGATAAGTTCTGTATTATGATAGTTAAAGGATCAAGGATGAATTACAATGATATATTCTTTTGGTTTACGATACAAATGATTGTTTGATGTCTGAGAGCAGTAATCATGATCTTTTCACCCTCATTTTAACATTTTTCGCTCAATACAATCCCTCACATATCCCAGAACCCTTGTTCACCCCTTGCTCATTGACAACTATTAAACGATTTGTATGGATTGGATTGCATGAGTATGATATGTTGCTGAGCCAAATTTTATTTCATATTTAAAAGAGTTGTCATGTATGGTTGTTAAAGAAACTATTTTCTAATCAATTATGCATACGTGAATGAGATTTTTCAACAGAGTTAGCCATGGTCAGGGTAACCGAGGAAGAGGAAATTGGAACAGGGGCCCTAGAAGGCCAAGATTCTCTATACACTTTGATGCAGACTTGCAAGAGTTAGGCCAACTATTTCAAGCTGGATTTTTTAATTGGATTAGACAAGGAGTGGTCCAACCTAGGCCTAGAAGGCCTCCCTTCCAAGCCCCACAGGTCCCTGGTATCCCAATTCCTCCTCATGTCTCACTACAACTTGAAGTCCCTGAAAATGACGGATGGCAGGAGATTTTCAACCCAATGGTCTCCCAACATCGTGGTTGGCCTAACTTGTCTCTACCTGCTCCCACCTATTAATCAAATTGTCTAAGATGCCCCTGTCCACTCACCAGTATAGTCTTCCCATGCAAGAAAAAAGTTAAAACCCGAGGCCCACCATGCTCCTGACAAAGGAAAAGCCACTGTTGCCCCTTCCTCACCCTCAAATGACTCTGATAAATCCATTTCCTCCCGCCTGCATTTGAGAGATGATTGCTCTCATGTAATCAATGAGATTAGGCCTAAAGGATCCACATAGCCTAAGGAAAATTCAGAGAAATCAAAAGGTGACAACAACAACACGCAAAAGATTGCCTTCTAGAGTGGCAAATATGGATTTTAAGTTTTTATTTATTAAATGTTGAAAACAATTGACTTCTGAAATTTTGGACAACACACTATTTTTTGGATATATGGGTAATATATTTTTGGAAATAATTTCAATTATCATTGATATAAATTGTCAAAATATGGAAGTGATGATGGGAGTCACAAGGAGAGATGTTTTGTTTGATTAACTAGTTGTGTTATGATTGTTAAAGAACTAAAGGGAGTCATAAGGGGTCCCACCTACTAGTTATTATTTATTAAAAATCCTTCTTATGATTTTATTACTTTTCCCGCTTAACTAAAAAGTTGGCTGAGTTTTAGTTAAATTAACTAAATAAGTAGTTCAACTACTTCAACCATTTGTAATTTTCTTAAAGGCAAAAGGAAAATGAGGAACAACATGAGAATAGAAGGATAAGCATACTAAGGTTTTCTCTTTGAGTTTTGTTGAGATAATTCAATTTTCATTTGTTCCTTAATTCATTAGAAGCCTAATTCATTTTTATGATAGCAGGGTCCTAATGTAGACAACAAGATTCAGGGTTGAATTACATCATTCAAACACTTGTTTTTCAGAGGTGTTGATCTATATTTGATAGTTTGTGTAGACTTGTTTGTTTGTGAATTAGATTTCATGACTGAAAAAGGCTATTCTGTAGAGTTGAGTGGGCAACAATCTGTGGCAAGATGATCCAGCTTTTAAAGTTCAATTTTTTACTTTATGTTAGAAGTCCTTTTTTGTGTTTCATCGGGGACATCTAAGTTTGACTTTGGTCCAAAACTTCCTCAGGAAATTTTGTAAAGAGAACAATTCTTTTGATGTATTGGAATGAAATAAACGTCTTCTTTATGTCTCATCTGTTTTGATTTTTGACTTAGTGTCTTTTACTTCAGTCTCTATATCTATTTCAACATCTGTTATGTTTAGAAAATTACATAAATAATGAATTTTTCAGCAAGCTTTTATTTATAAAAAAAACCAGCCTAAGCACTTGTAAACAATACTTGTGAATTAGGATACCAATTTTGATGGCTATAAACATAGGGTGATACTACCGTCTATCTTTCTTTAGCCAAGAGAGATCTAAAAATGTTTGATTAAGATCATTTCATATATTTTCCTCAACATTTATTTGGTGACCATACTAGGGAGATATTCAATATCTATCTGGTTGATTTTTATGCTCGATTATCATTGAATACATCTATTTTTTTTATATTGATTTTTTGATTGTTTTATTTCTTAATGATTGTACCTATTGCAAGGAAACCCAATATTGAGCCCGGTCTTCAAGATCAGACCAACATTTCTTTGAATCTGTTTAACACCATTTTAGACACTGCTAATACTCTCGCTGAGCTTAATCATTCATGGGAAACAATTGAATGAGATATTAGTGCCCACGAACGTTGGGAAGATAGATGTAGACAACCTAGAAATCAACAGTAACCTTCTTGTTCCTTTAGCTTTGGCCTTCCTTTCATGTCCTTAGAATCTCATGTTTCTAGGAGAAGAAGAGGCTTATCATCTGAAATTAACCCTATTGCTGAAATAGGAAGAAGGAACATTGTGTTATCAACCCAACAAAGTGCTCTAAGGAGAACCTTGTTTGACTCATCCAATTCGTTTTCTTTTCCCTTACCTATCATCCACAAGATGGCATCTAGTGGTGGCTCTGGTGGCAGTGGAAGTGCTTCCTCCTCTAAGTATTCAACTTCGTCAGTGATTGGTAGCTTATATAGCCACCATATCCCTGTCCAATCTACCACAAATCCCACCAAAGTCTTCAAAAAGTATGGGATTTTTCAATTTGAAGAAGACGTCACAACCACACCATGGCATGTTTCCTCTCCTCTTAACCTAGCACCTGCTACTCGTCCACTTCCTAAATTCAAAGAAAATCTTCCTAGGTTTTTGAGAAATAAAACTGTCACTACAAATGAACACCTGGTGGCATTTTCTAATGCTTTTCACAACATAGGAGCCAATGACAATGATACTTGCATGCACTTATTTGTCAATTCCTTGGAGGGAAAGGCTATGATTGATTTCTTTGACCTTCCTCCTAATATTTTGTCTACTTGGGAGGAGTTATTCTATTGGTTCAAATCCACATATGGGCAACCTAAAATCCCAGTTGAGCAGTTATAGGAGTACAATAACATCTCCTATAAGAATGGTGAGACCATCAAGTCCTTCAACTTGCGTTTCACTAAGTTATACAATCAAATCCTTGAACTCATTCAACCTTAGAACCAAGCCGCTTTCATGCATTACTACAATGCATTACCTTCCCCCTATCATCATAGGATTGAGGAAAAAGCCATTGATAACCTCGGTTCCGCTCTGCATACTTGTTTAGAGTATGAAGAACAACTTGAAAGAACAAGTATTCCTCAGGGAGAATAAGTTAAAAAAACAGACATGTCCACCCTCTTACATCTAGTACAAGATATGAATAATCGTATGATAGCGTATGAGAAAAAGGAAATGTCTCACCTCTCACCCTTGGAGCTTCATCCTCTTCTACACCCCCCTTTAGAAATCCAATTGAAAATAATTTTTAGCCTAAATATATCATGCCTCGAAGTTGGTGTAACTTTTGCGAGGAACACCATGAGGAAACCACATGTGAGGAAAGGAAGAACGCTGAAGATAAGATCTTTGGTAAAAGACCAGAAACTACCATCGTTGTCATAGATTTTTTAGAGCTAGAAGATGTCATGATCGCCAATACTTGGAATAAATCATACAATCCCAAAGGAAAATATGATCCTCCCCACAATTCTTCTATCCCAATCTCATCCTCACTAGCTGCTACTATTCATGTTCCTAAGGTTCTTGACATTCAAGGAATTATCTCCCCTCTCCCCTCTTCCAAATACAATACTCTGAATCAGTTGGCTAACATCAAAGCAGATGCCACCCTTCTGGACATGGTTGTCATCCTTGAATAATAGAGGCATCTAAAACAATTCATGGAAGGAAAAGATTCTGTTGTAGCCAACATCTCTTAAGAGGTAAATGAAGAGGATTCGTCTGTAAATAAAGTAGGTGTACATAAATTTAGATACCCTGTAAAAAATCCCCCTTTTTATATTTCTGTAAATATTATGGATAAGATCGCCCATTGTTGCCTCATTGATGGTGGTTCGGGCCCAAGTGTGATGTCGAATATTATTATGGAAGAGCTAGGATTGTCTTGTACATATGAAAACACCAGGAGCATGCTCTCTTATAATAGTCTACAACAAAAGACCATAGGTGAGATGAAAGATGTGACCTTAGTTTTGTGTGCACACCTTGAAATAAGGACAACCCTTAGCATTCGGGTAATTGATATGCCAGTAAGAAATTACTCAATCATCTTGGGAAGAGATTGGCAAGATTTGACAGGTGGATACCTCTCACTCAATGGGACACACGTATCCATTCCTCAAAATGGTAAAAACATTATAGTCCTTAGAGAGGGAAGGATTTCACCGTACATAGAAAGTGTCCCACAACCAAATGTGAACTATATCAAAGAGGACCTAGGGATGTATTCCATATTTGTTGAGGAGGATAAAATTCCCTTGGAACAAATTGATTTAGATGATGGTATGTGGCACATGCACTTTGATGGTTCATGCTCTAGTGAAGGTAACAGAGCTGGCATAATCTTGTACTCTCCTGTGCGAAAAATTCATAACTTTTCTTATAGGTTGGAGTTTGCTTGCACAAATAATGTCACTAAATTCGAAGCTTTATTATTAGGCATTGAAAATGCCTATAATATTGGTTGTGGTCACCTTTTAGTTTTTGGAGATTCCGAGCTTGTTGTGAACCTTGTACGTAAGATATACTCTCCTAACAACAAGTTGATGAAACGATACACCCAAACGGTTTGGGAACTGTTCGACAACACAGGTATTCCAACAGAGGAAGAACACCTTCAGTAACCACTCACATAACCATATCAAAGATCAACACACTGATGTTTTCATGTGGTAAAACCCCTACGGGGAAACATCCATGACCCCAGCCAACATGGCCACTTGGAGTAGTTTATTAATGCAAAGAAAAATATTACAGAGATATTTTACAAGAGAGTTTCTCACAATTGATCATCGGCAAATGACCCTCCATGCTCTTTAAATAGAGATCATGGAATAATCAGGTGTTAAGCCATAGATCAATGGCCATTAAGATTGAGGAGAGTATGAACCATCAGATCACTCTATGTCAGGAATATATCGTGACCATCGGATTTCCTAACTACAAATGCATACTAATGCATACTAAAGAAACACACTAGAAAACACACTTTTACCTAACGACACAATAGACCAAGTAGATCTTACTAACTCCTAAGTGTCTAAATATCCTAACATCCCCCCTTATGAACAACTTGGGATAGGATTGAAGGATTTACAATAGTGACACAATAGGAGAAGCAAGGAGGCATTAGAGACTATGCCCCCTTAATGACAACTTCCTGAACTCCTAACATAGATCGAAGTTTGGAAAACTTCACTTCTGTAAGAGACTTTGTGAAAATGTCTTAAACTTGATCTTCTGTAGGGAAAAAGAGAACTTCAATAACTTGATCATGAATGAGATTTCTGATGAAGTGCATGTGTATCTCGATGTGTTTGCTATGATAATGTTGAACTGGGTCTTTGGCAAGCTTGATGGCACTCTGATTGTCACACCAAAGGCTGGTCGGATGCTGGTGCTAGAATCCAAACTCTGAAAGGATTTGTTGAAGCCACAGGGCTTCCTGACTTGCATTTACCACTGCTTGGTACTCTTCTTCTGCTAAAGAAAGTGCAATAGCCTACTGTTTCTTACATGCCCAAGTGACAGGTCCCGAACCAAGGCTGAAAACATAACCTGCAGTAGACTTCCGATCATCAGGGTCACCGGGCCAATCTAAATTAGTGAAACCAACCAATAAAGGAGTCCCCCCTGAACTATAATGTATCCCGAACTGAATTGTACCACGAACATAGCGAAGTATCCTTTTAGCTGCTTTCTAATGGCTTTCATGGGGTGTTTTCATATATCACGCAACAAGACCAACAACAAAGGAAAGATCAAGACGGGTATGAGTCAAGTATAAGAGGCTACCAACTAACTGACGGTACAGGGTGGCATCAACTTTAGGAGAATTACAGGTGGCAGAAATCTTGACTCCAGTCTGGAAGGGAGAAGGGGTTGGTTTACAATCATCCATGTGAAAGCGACGAAGAAGTTCACAAGCATACTTAGACTAGGAAAGAAAAATTCCTTCATTGGTTTGCAAAACCTGGAGGCCAAGGAAATAGTGCAAAAAGCCTAAGTCTGTTATTTCAAATTTCTTATTAAGGCTAGTTTTCACATGGTTTAAAAGTTTTTAGGCACTACCAGTAAGGATAAGGTCATCAACATAAAGGACAAGGATTATGAGATGGCTTCCTACTTTCTTGGTATAGATTTTAGGATTAGAATGACATCTAGAGAATCCAGTGGCAATAAGAAAGCTATCCATTTTGGTATACCAAGCTAGGAGAGCTTGCTTGAGACCATAAAGAGATTTCTTAAGGAGAAAAACAAGGCTAGAGTCATTCTGGACATAGCCAGAAGGTTTTTCCATGTAGATTTCTTCTTGCAAATCTTCGTGCCAGAAGGTGGATTTAACATCCATCTGATGGACCTCCCATTTATGTGAGGCAGCAAGGGCAAGAACAAGGCAGATGGAATTCATTTTTGCTACAAGGGAAAAGGTTTCATTATAGTCAATTCCTTCAACTTGGGAAAATCCTTTGGCAACTAACCGAGCCTTGTGTCTTTCAACACTTCCATTTGATGCATACTTATTTATATGGACCCATTTTCATCTAACAAGTTTTCTTCCTTTTGGAAGAGGTACAATATCCCAAGTATCATTTTCCATTAAAGAATGATACTCTTTATTCATTGTTGTATCCCAATATGGATGACCTGAAGCTTCTACAAATGTCTCTGTATCATGAGTTTCTGAAACTTGAGCCAAAAGAGAAGAGGCTCGCTGGAACTATGAATGTGTCCAACACTGATCTAAAGGATCACTGACAAGATCACCAACTGCTTCTCGTGTTGAACGGACCCATCTAGGAAGTGGTGGAGCTGGTGCTGGTTCAGGCTCAAAGGAATCATTTGGAGGAGGGTGAGCAGGCGGAGGTGGATTTTCATCCTCACTGTCATCATCTGAAGAAGAAACCAGATCATAAGAAGGCATAAACATCGAATATGGCTCGTAGGTCGAAGAAGGCACAATCACCAAATTAGGCTCGCAGGCTAAGAGATTTTCATCAAATTTAACATCTCTTCTAATAATAATTTTATTACAATTTGATTGAAGAAGTCTGTAACCTTTGACATCTTTAGAATAACTAACAAATATACACTTCTCACTTTTAGGATGCAATGCTTTCCTTTTCTCATCAGGAATGTGAGCCCATGCTATACTGCCAAATACACGGAAGTGACTTACATCTGGTTTAATTTTAGTCCAAGCTTCTTTCGGCATTATATTTTTAAGAGCCTTTGTGGGAGTGTGATTTACTATGTAATTTTCACAGTCGATGGCTTTTGCCCAATACTTTAGACTTAATCCCTTAGATTGGATCATACAATTAGTCATTTCTTTTAATGTGCGGTTCTTTCTCTCAGCAACACCATTTTGTTGTGGTGTATATAGAACAGTGTGTTGCATTTGGATTCCCTGTGTAGTGCAATAGCTTGTAAATTATTGTTGACATATTCACCTCCATTATCTATTCTTAACCTTTGAATTTGATATCCAGATTGATTTTCTACAAGGGCCTTGTAGGCCAAAAATTTGTCAAAAACTTCACTCTTGAGTTTTAAGAAGTAAACCCAAGTACGTTTGGAAAAGTCATCAATGAAAGATAAGAAATACTTGCACCCAGAAAAAGAAGGAGAAGAAATTGGACCACACAAATCACTGTGAACAAGCTGCAAAGGACCCGAGGTGTGCCAAGAGGCACGTTTGTCAAAACTGTCCCGATGATGTTTGTCGAGAACACAACCGACACAAACACCATCTCTGCATGAAACAAGAGGAAGACCAGTCACCATCTATTGATTACATAGTTGTTGCAATGAGAGATAGTTTAGATGACCAAACCGCTCATGCCAAAATTTTCTCAAGTCATCACCATGAGCAACAAAAACTGATGAAAAAGATGATGACCCAAAGTTTTCAAACTTGTACAACCTGGTAATATCATCAACAATTCCAGTTGCAAGAACATGCTTAGGATCTTTTAGATCCTTGATTACAACTTTGTGAGGTGAAAACTCGATGGTTTTACCTTCATCTGAATGAGTGATTTAATATACTGATAGAAGGTTACAAGAAAGACTTGGAACACATAATACATAATTGAAATGACCATTATCTACTTGAACTATTCCATATCCTACAACACTAAGAGATCTATCATCACCAACAAATATTTTCTTGGTGTTACATTCATTTAGAGCAGAAAACATGGCTTTATCCTTAGCCATATGATAAGATGCTCCTGAATCAATAAGCCACTCATCAGAAGAAGAAGTAGTAGTATAATTTGAATTGAAGGAGAAACCAGAAGCATGAAGTGCATGTCCGTGAGAAGAAGAAGAATCAATATTGATGTTGTGCTTCTTCATCACTGCTTCTAAAGCTGCCATCTTCTTGAAACATTTGGACTCATCATGACCATGTTTATCACAAAAGTTGCAATGTCTGTTAGTATTCTTACTTTTATATTTTGCTCCTTTGTCACTAGTAGGAGCTGAAGTTGTCCGAGCAGGTTTGGGACCCTTATGTTATTTGTTGTTTTAGCGAGGATGTTTCTTCTTGGTATATTTGGTTTTATCTTTCTGCTGGGCAAATAAGGCTTTGTTGGAGGGACCTACAGTGTTGATCACTCCAAATTGTACAAGCTTATCTTCCTCTCGAATCAAAGAAGCAAAAAAGGACTCAAGAGTGGATGTTTCATAAGATTCTTCCCTTAGAGCCTCTCTCATGGCATAAAAGGTAGATACAAACACATAATATGCACTACCTAGATTAGAAATAATAAGATAGATGCAATGCTCTTCCTCCATATTTATCTTACATTTTTCACATAAAATTTTGAGTGTTTTAAACCTAGATAGATAGTCTCTAAGGAAAGAAAAATCATTTGGACTCAAGGTCAGTATTTTATTTTCTAACTGTTGTGCTTGAATAATATTGAGTTTACCAAACATAGATTCAATCGCGTTCCAAGATTCTTTGGGGTCATCAATATCTTGAAGGTGGTACCTTAAATCAGGAGAGATGGAAATTTCAATTATTCCACGTGCATAGTCATTCTTATTATCCCACTTGGATTTCTTATTAGCATTAGTGGGTGCTTTTTCCTTTCCCAAGGTAATTTGGTACAAGCCTTTACTCCTTAATAAATCTTCCATATGAGATTTCCATTGGAAGTAGTTGTTGCTGGTAAGAAAGACAATACTTGTAGAAGCCATATTAAATATGCAGATAATGTGGATTTGAAAACTGAAACTGATGATTTGGATGGAAAGAGCTCGAAAATTTATGCGGTTTTAAAAAAAACGACACTGAAAACAGACTTCCGATAAGAGTTATGCCATTTTTAAAAAAGGCAAAATCGGTAACCAAATGACCACGTGATTGTGTAAGTTGCTTTATGAAGTGACCCACTTTTATAAAGAGAAGTGGGGATCACTTTTACAATGAAGTTACTTTATAACAGAAAAGTTGCATGCAAAATAAATAACTCTAAAATTAAATATTAAAGCTACTTATAGTGATTCACTTTTATACTTGAAGTGAAATACACTTTACAATTTTAGCATGAACTTTTTCAAAAGGGTAACGAAAGAGAGACTTGAACTCAAGACCTCTTACTTAATAAGGCAACTTTTAACCAAATGATCTAGCAAAACATATTGTAATGTTAAGAAGGAGGATTGGGGTTGTTTTTGCTGTTGTTGTCAGCCTTGGAGAGCATGCTAAAAAAAAACTCTTTTCACACAAGAAAAAAATTTCTCTTCTCGATGACAACAAGGGTTAGATCTCGGTTAGCTTACTCGGAAGATGCCCTTTTCCTATATGTTTCTAATTTTTCGAGATCGCACAGGGCGTGGGGAAAATAGAATATGCATATCTAAAAGAGTAGCAACCTAGAAATAAATAAAACAAAACCGAAATAAAACCAAAATACTACTTTGCAAAAATTTAAAAAAATGCGTATTCAAGCTTTATACCTCTGGATCTGACTATAATGGCCATATCTTGGCAAACAAAAACCCTTTCGAGTGAAATGAAAAGTGTTCCTAACTTAAATGAGCACTCCGGACAGAATGGAACAATCCTCTCAACCAAGAAATGTATGGAAATGATAGAAAGTGAAGATGAGGAAACTCAGATTCATGATCTCGATCTTCAACAGGAGCGGGTCTTCAAACAGGCTCTGATACCATGTTCGAAAACACAGGTATTCCAACATAGGACGAACACCTTCAATAACCACTCACATAACCAGATCAAATATCAACACACCAATGTTTTCACGTGATAAAACCCCTACAGGGAAACATCCACGACCCCAACCAACACGACCACTTGGAGCAGTTTATTAATGAAAAGAAAAATATTATAGAGAGATTTTACAAGAGAGTTTCTCACAATCAATCATAGAAAAATGAACCTCCATGCTATTTAAAAAGAGATTATGGACCAATCGTGTGTTAAGCCATGGATCAATGACTGTTAAGATCGAGGAGAGTATGAACCGTCAGATCACTCTATGTCGGGAACATATCGTGACCGTCAGATTTACTAACTACAAATGCATACTAATGCATACTAAAGAAACACACTAGAAAACACACTTTTACCTAACGACACAATAGACCAAGTAGATCTTACTAACTCCTAAGTTTCTAAATATCCTAACATGCACTTATCTCAAACCTATTACCTTTCAACATTACTCATGTTAAGAGGGAATTGAACTCAATGGCTGATTGGTCAACTATTTTTGTAGCCTCTCCTAATCGACAAATTTTTTCACACATAACTTATTTTAATTTTCAATCTCTATATCGTCCACATATCCTTGACAATATAGAATATTGGCAGCTCTTCCCTAGTGATGAGAGCATCTATGCTTTCATTCAAAATGAACCTTATAAGCCCAAAGAAATTATATCCATAGAAGATAATAAGATTCCTAAGGGAATAACTCCCCTAGAGAGTTGATTTTCATCAAGTGATGTAGGCAATAAAGAGAAACATAAAGAAGAGGAGTCTAAAAGGAAGGTGGGTGAAACCATCTCCTTGAACATTGGGACACACAAGTCTCCAAAGAATGTTAAAATAGGTGCCCAATGTTCTGCTGAAGAGAAAATGAAGTTTGCCAAGCTACTTGGTGAATTTCAAGATGTTTTTGGTTGGTCTTATGAGGATCTTCGTGGTTTTGATCCTGCTCTTATACAACATGTCATTCCCATCAAGGAAGGCATAAAACCGGTTAGGCAAAAACAAAGACCTATCAACCTTGCACTGGAAGTAACTATTCGAAAGGAGTTGGAAAAACTATTGAAAGTTGGAATCATCTTTCCAGTTAAGTATTCTGAATGGGTTTCAAATTTGGTTCCTATTTAGAAATCCACTGATTATATCAAATTTTGCGTTGATTTTCGTGCATTCAATCGGGCTATTATGACAGATCACTTTCCTCTCCCTAACATGGAAATGATTTTGCAACAAGTTGCGGGGTCACAGATGATGCTCTTACTTGACGATTTTTACGGTGACAATCAAATGAGGATAAAAGGGGGAAGATACATACAAAACCATATTTATTACTCATTGGGGTATCTTGACTTATGAACGTATGCTTTCTGTCTTATTTGATGTGAGTACCTCTTTTAAAATACCTATGTAAATAATTTTCGATGATTTGATCGGTAAGATTTCTCATGTTTATCTTGATGATCTAATCATGTACTTTAAAGGGTTATGCATTGTCTCAAAGTTTCAAAATTTGTCGCTGGGTCCTTTCAAGATCACTTTTGTCTTGGGTACTAACTCTTACATTCTAAAGGATTTACAGGAGCGATTTTTTTCCTACAACACTAATGATTCTCACTTGAAACATTACGTGGAACCAACTTGAAAAGTTTTAACACTGTTTGGATTTTTTGTATATCAGTAGTCTAGTTTTTCTTTCATTTTCACCACTTTTTTGCATTTCCTCTTTTACTGTAGTTTCATTTCTACTTTCCTTTTAATATCTTTCATACTTCTTTTTCAATTCTGCCATTTTATTTCTTTTGTTTTATATTTTGCAGTCCCATTTATGTCATGATTTTTATTGCTTTTCATCTTTTTAGTTTAATTTTGGTCAAGAATAAGATGTTGGATCAGTTCTGCCACAGTGACACTCCTACAAGGTATTGTTAGTCAATAAAAATTGAGCTTACACAGCTGTTACGATGTCCCCTCTGAAAGCATATTTGAATTTGTTATCTTGTTTCACTTCTGTCTTATAAAGAAATTCGTTATCTCTCGCTTTTTCTTTCCATTTCTTCATCCATTTGAGAATTAAAAAGAGCAAGTCCATAAATTTTTCTCCTTGAAGAAAAGAGCTAATTCTGGTTGAATGATTATGCATACAGGGATAAATCCCCTCATACTTAACATTTTCCATGAGTTATTCCCAAATTCCCGATCATTTTTCCATTAAATTTGCTCACTTACCCCTGTTGCATAATAATTCTAGTTATATATTCTTAATCCGCTGTTCTTGGTCTGCGAAACCATGTGTTTTGAGTTCTTAATCTGTTGGAAAAAAATTTCCCTGTGGATTCGCTAGTTTGTTGATGATAAAAATCGCAATGAGGATTTCACCCACAAAGTATTGCTAAAGCCTATTATTTAAACTAAGCTAATGATATATTATACTAGTAGGTGGGACCCCCTTGTAGACTGGAGGATCAAAGATAGTCCTATCACACATTTTATGCTATTATTTCGATGCTTCTTACAGGGTTCTACATGATTGATGATGAAATATTGGTTTTGTTTACGATATAATCATAGATGGATAATGCATTTGATGTGTTGATTATGTTATTCTAAGCTCTAAAATTCCATGTTATGAATGGATTATATTTATTGTTATTTCATTTCCATTGTCACCATGATTAATTACCTGTTATACCTGCATAAGACACATGTTAGTAACAACAAGAGAAATATGAAAAAAAATTCCAAGAAAGGGAACTATACTATGCTATGCTATACAATGTGCAAATGAATTTTAAAGAAATTAATGTTAGTCCTAACTACCAATGTTAGTGGCTATACGATTTGTATTGAGTTATGTTGAGCACATTTGATATATGTAATTGTATGTTTTTTTCAATCGTTAATATGGATAGTGTGGCACAGTTGGCAAGAAATGTGTGCAATTTTCGATGCATGGAATTAATGGTATGGTTTGGTTGGCTGTCGTGTACTACGAAATTGAATGAAATGGAGGATGGAAGCGACATGCAATAAATGCACATCACTCCATACTTCTCCCACTGGCTGTCACCCTAGCATGGTTATTTTTCATTTGTTTTTGTTGTGGTTAAGCTCTGAGATTCAGGCGTGGAAGGAATTGCTCGACCAACTCGCATTTTTAAGGCCACTGGTCACAGGTATGGTTCGTTTCACCCATCCATGAATTCACTCTGTGTATGAAATCTTGGTAATGTGTTGGTATGTGTTTTCTTGAGGTTGGAAACTGTGTAAACGCGTGGTTTTTTCTTTGGAATGACTGTGTGTGTTATTCGTTGCAAATGGAAAAATCAATGGTTGAAGTTGTGATTTCATTGGTTTTTCTGTGTGTTGGAAACCGTGATGGCTCTCTGTTGTCTTTATGGGTTTTTTTTGGAGGGTTTCACAATGTTTAGCCTTGTTGGCCATCTCCTCACAGTTATGGTAACCATACTCGGTTGTATTCGGTGCTATGGGGTTGTTGTGTATGTTTTGATCCACCTTTTTGGCCACTGTATATCTTTTCACCTGGTTGTGGTCTCTTTTTGTGTTAATTATCATTAGCACAATTGCTTATTGGGTGGCCATTATGCCAAGAAGTATGCTTTAGGGTTGTTGGTAGTTCTTGGGGGCTGCATTTCCATCGACATGTTATGTGTTTTTTTGACTCTTGAGAAGAGCGCAAGGGTTATGACTCTATGCATTCTTGGTATTGCTTTCTCTCCAGTAAGAAATATCTGCTCCTCTGCATTGTGGTCTACCCTACCTGGTGTTGAAATATCACCCTATTCTACAAGTATAAGGGTTATGAGGCTTGTGGCTCCACCGCGCTTGTCTCGAAGGTCTCTCACCTACTATTGATATGGTCGACCTCCAATCTCCCTATGTTTGGTGACAGAGCGAACCCTTGATTATTTTGTTCATTAGTTACAAAGCTCGATTTTGATAAACTAAACCAGTCGCACCCTATCGAGTATCTTTTTTACTGTCATAAGTTGGTTGAGTAGTATTGACAGTGTCTTTGGTTATTGGCTTGTATTTGTTTGATTGGGTTGATTGGAAAGTTGTAATTGGAAATGATAATTGGTATATAGTCGCTACCTCCTTTTGTTATGACAGTTGAATCGATAACTCAACATTTTTTAATTGGTTGATTGAGAGTAAGCGTAAATGAACAGTCAAAGAGATGTTGTTATGTGTTGGTCTTTGTGTTCCTACAACGTGGTATAAATTGAAGCTAGTGGTTGCTTTGTGTGTTTAATTTGTCCTGATTGGGATTATTTCAAGTTGAAGAGTTGATGATTGTGACTTGGTTGTTTGTTGTGTATGATTTATGAAGATATCGTGCAACATTTTTTTTATTGCACCATAAAAAATAAAGCACGAGTTTTGTATTATGGGCTCATTGCAAATTTAATTGATTAATCTTGTGAAAATAATGAGGTTCGAAAAGTTTTAAAAGAGTCTATTCAACTCAGGAAAAGACCTGTGTCTATGTTTGATTTGAGGATTTATTAAATTATGGGCAGTGGCTGATTCTTTTTTTTTTATGCTGAACAAAGTTGAAGCAATATGACTATGTGTTCCTTTGGATTTTGTTTTTAATATAAAAGGGAAGGAAATGAAAACAAACATAATTATTTTAAACAATTTGGGTGAAAGTCATGACGATTCTGAGTATTATTATACACTGTGTTAATTGAAAGTTTTAAAGAAATTGGATGTGGGACATTGAACAGGTTGTTAGAAAAACAAGATCATGGAGCAATAAAATAAAACAAATGCGGAAATAAAATATGAAAGATACACAATACAATAGTGACACAGATATACATGGTTCACCCAATGTGGGCTATGCCCACCAAAGAAATTGACATGTCCTTCCTTTATTATTATCTAGCAATCAAAGGGATACAACCTACAAAAAACCCTCTATAACTTCCTCTTCTTTCTCTCACTGTCTCCTATCTCAGAATACCATATTCACTATCATCCCTAGTCGCAATAAATTTCCCTCATAAGAGAAGGTTGCCTTCTAGGGAAAAAAACCCTAACATAACTTCTACCGTTAGATCTGCGACCTTATAATGAGCGGTCCAGATTTACAATGAAATTACAATATAATTTTACAAGGCAGAGGGGGTAACCCCCCTCTACACTCCCCCGCGTAGAAGAGTGTACATTCTTCTGGGGTGTAAATTCTTCATGGGGTATAAACACAGCTAAAAAAAAGGACCTCTAAATCAGGAAGATGACCAAGCTCCATAACCAACACAAGTTTTAAAACATAGTAATTGTTTAAGTGGTCACAATAATTGTTTAATTGGTGTTGGAATAGTTGTATTGAATACAAACTATTTTTATGGATTACTTAATTGGTTTTTCGAACAATATTCACTCTTTTCCCCTACCATTATTTCACTTTTATCACATTACAATTCCCCTTGCCTTCCCATATTCACTATCCACTCCCCGTTCCTAAAATTAGGGATGAATTATAGTGATATATTCTTTTGGTTTACGATAAAGTTGATTGTTTGATGTCTGAGAGCGATAATAATGATATTTCCCCCCTCATTTTAACATTTTTTGATCAATACAACCCCTCGCATATCCCATAACCCTTTTTCACCCCCTGCTCATTGAAAACTATTAAACAATTTGTATGGATTAGATTACATGAGTCCGATATGTTGCTGAGCCAAATTTTATTTTATATTTAAAAGAGTTGTCATGTATGGTTGTTAAAGAAACTATTTGCTAATCAATTATGCATACAGGAATGAGCTTTTTTAGTAGAGGTATCCATGGTCGGGGTAACCGAGGAAGGGGAAATTGGAATAAGGGCCCTAGAAGGCCAAGATTCTCTATACACTTTGATGCAGACTCGCAAGAGTTAGGCCAACTATTTCAAGATGGTTTTTTAAATGGATTGGACAAGGAGTGGACCAACCTAGGCCTGAAATTCCTCCCTTCCAATCCCCATAGGTCCCTGGTATTCCATTTCCTCCTCATGTCTCACTTCAACCTGAATTCCCTGAAAATGACGGATGGAAGGAGATTGTCCACCCGACAGTCTCCCAACTTGTTGGCCTAACTTGTCTCTACTTGCTCCTCCACCTATTAATCAAATTGTCCAAGTTGACCCTATCCACTCACCAATACAATCTTCCCATAGAAGAAAAAGGTTAAAAACAGAGGTCCACGATGCTCTTGACAAAGGAAAATCCACTGCTGCCTCTTCCTCACCCTCAAATGACTCTGATAAATCCATGTCCTCCCACATGCATTTGAGAGATGATTGCTCTCATGTAATTAGTGAGATTAGGCCTAAAGGCTCCACACAACTTAGGGAAAATTCAGAGAGATCAAAAGGTGACAACAACAACAAGGGAAAGTTTGCCTCCCAGAGTGGAAAATATGGACTTTAAGTTTTTATTTATTAATTGTTGAGAATAGTTGACTTCTGAAATTTTGGACAACAAACTATTTTTTGGATATATGGGTAATATAATTTTGGAAATAATTTCAATTATCATTGATATAAATTGTCAAAATATGGAAGTGATGATGGCAGTCACAAGGAGGGATGTTTTGTTTGATTAACTAGTTGTGTTATGATTGTTAAAGAGCTAAAGGGAGTCACAAGGGGTCCCACCTACTAGTTATTATTTATTTAAAACCCTTATTATGATTTTATTACTTTTCCCCCTTAACTAAAAAGTTGGTTGATTTTTTGTTAACTTAACTAAAGAAGTAGTTCAACTACTTCAACCAATTCTAATTTTCTTAAAGGAAAAAGGAAAAGGAGGAACTATAGGAGAATAGAAGGAGAAGCATACTAAGGTTTTCTCTTTGTGTTTTTTTGAGATAATTCGGTTTTCATTCATTCTTTAATTCATTAGAAGACTATTTCTTTTTTATGATAGAAGGTTCCTATTGTAGACAACAAGATTTAGGGCTGAATTACATCATTCAGACACTTGTTTTTCAGAGGTGTTGATCTATCTTTGATAGTCTATGTAGACTTGTCTGTTTGTGAATTAGATTTCATGATTGACAAAGGCTATTGTGCAAAGTCGAGTGGGCAACAATCTGTGGCAAGCTGATCCAACTTTTAAAGTTCATTTTTTTACTTTCTGTCAGAAGTCCCTTTGTATGTTTCATTAGGGACATCTAAGTTTGACTTTGGTCCAAAATTTCCTCAGGAAATTTTGTAAAGAGAACAATTGTTTTGATGAATTGGAATGAAATAAACAATTTATTTATGTCTCATCTATTTTGATTTTTGACTTGGTGTCTTTTACTTTTGTCTCTATATTTATTTCAACATTTGTTATGTTCAGAAAATTACATAAATAATTAATTTTTTAGCAAGCTTTTATTTATAAAAAAATCCAACCTAAGCACTTGTAAACAATACTTGTGAATTAGGATACCAATTTTGATGGCTATAAGTATAGGGTGATATTCCCATCTATCTTGCTTTAGCCAAGTGAGATTTGAAAATGTTTGAGTAAGATCATTTCATATATTTTCCTCAACACATATGATGGTCCTATAAACCACATACCTCTATGGTTGACTATAATTTCATAGATGGTTGACTCGCCTTTCTGCTTGGTCGAATCACTTGATGGCCAATGTGTTAATTGTGTGACCGACTTCCAAATCATCTAATCGACTCACTGTACAGGATTTGATACCAAATGTTGTGTTCCAAATGCTTAATATATCACATAGAAAAGAAGTACACACTATGTACACCAATGTGAGCATGGATCATAACTCGAAGATAGAAAACAGAGATGAGTTACACAATAACTCCTTAAAAAATAGGAGAACCTACTCCAAATACCCAAATACATTCATACTTCACAATTCACATGCCTACAATAATGAATACATGATTTGTATAAACACCTATTCAGACATTGCACTTAGGTTGACCCTATTACATATACATTTACACATTACATGTACATTTAACCCCATATATGCCCCCCTTGAGGTCATGTCATGGTACCCTCCTTCAAAAACGTTTGTCCTCAAAGATTTGCATTTAAAGGATTTACATGTGATGAAATCAAGTAATATGATTTTCTTATGTTCTTGATTTCTCTTTCCATTGAAGATGATCCATCCATCCAAAATTAATTATTTTCATTCTTAATCTATGGTGGCTAGTTCTTGAATACTTTTCTTTCCCTCGATTCCATGTATTTTTTTTAAGCTTCTCCAATTTGTAGTAGATGTTGGCATTTGATAATAGCTTTTTGAAGAGTGGTTTTGTGATGCCCTATTCCATGAACATTGATAAGTATTCCATATTCTTCCTTGATAATGCTGATATCAATATTATTGTCTTCTTTGAAATCTTTCCTGGAAACAAGGGTTTCTATATGGTTTCACATTTGATGTTTTTCCTTCACTCTGCACACCCATTTCATCTATCTTCTTCTAAAAAAAAAGGGAATCCTATATCCTCTTTTCTTTGTCTTTGATTACTCTAGCCTTGGAGATATTCATCCGGATTATTTTGAGAACGACATGAAGATAGAAATATAACCGAGATATAACAATGAAATACATAAAATATAGAAGAGAACACAAAAATATAGTGAAACCCAACTTCTATTACTGAATAAGATAGAAAAACATTGTAGAACACAAACTGGCAGAATGGGGTAGCCTATCTCTAAAAGAAAAGAGATGTTGGTTATGCTTCATTCACAACAAGATTTACATCACACTCCATTGCATGCTTAAAGGGCCTCCTTCACCTCAATTATATATGAGAGAGTGAGAGGAGAGCAATTCTCATGATGCATGTGGGATAAATTGGACTAAGTTTATAAAATGCCATAGGAATGTAAAACACTAGGAATTCCCAAGTGGTCACCCATCCCAGTACTACTCTAGCATGAGCGCACTTAACTGCAGATTTATAATGGGATCTGATGCATTAACGCTATGTTGTAGGCATGTACATAAGACCACTAGGAAATAATTACATGATGTATGTAATTAAAAAGTGAAGATGAAATTACAGTCCATTCCCCATCAAAATGGTGAATATCATGGTTTATCAAAACCACAGGCTCAAAATGGTGATTCAGTGGAAAAGTTGGATGGCCTCTGAGATTCATGTTGGCACATAGGGGCAGACCCAGGGTTCAATGATTCAACATCACACCAACAAAACCCTAATTACCGGCCCTTTCTGTAACACTTGCGAAGCAGATGAAGTCTCACCTGAGGTAGAGGAAGGGGGGGTTGTAGGACTCAAGTGTCTACAACCTATCTTGGACACGGATATGTGATTACAACACTTTAACAAAGAACTTAGCAAATAATATGAATTAGTCTTTAACCCTTATTCACATCGCAGGTTAAACCCTAATTACAGTACAACGCAATATTCATCAAGATCTAAGTACATCTAACCATTCAACACATAACATCAAAATAGATCTAGTATTCGTTCACATATAAGACACTAAGCTACTACATTAGATGCATCTAACATACATAAATATTACAACACTAAGCATAGAATACATCAATAACATATCAACCATATCGCACAAAGCTGTTGGCATGTTTACAGGAAAAGCACGTGCTTTTCATTAATAGAAAGAACAACAGCTACAGGAAAGAACAACAAAGGCAAACAACACATGCATCGTACATGCTTGTTATTGATGGAAATATCACACAGGAAGGAGAAGCTCGGGAGGAGAAGCGTTAGTGATTGTTGGATCACATTCAAAAGTCCCGAGGGTCGTGGATCGAGGAGCACGCAGATGAAGGCAAACACATGGATAAAGATCATCATGTTGCTGACTGGAAAGTCAAAGGCACAAGGCTCTAACCCCTCGAACTTGTGAAATGTAAGATTGTGAAATTATCCTAGCCATTGAATCCAGAGGACACATGGAGAGCGATTGGAATTTCGCTGACTGAAAGGTCAAAGGCACAGGGTTCCCTAACCTCTCGAACTCATGATATGCGAAATCTTGATATAATCTCAGTCGTTGGATTGACGACAGATATGGGCCGTCAGATTCAGGAGGTGAATGTGGTAGACCACGTCAACAAGGACAGGTGGCAGCCTACATCAGCAAGGACACATGGTGCAATCATACAAGGGCAAGTGTCAAGTTTATTTGGCATTTCAGGACACTGGAAATCACAATTCTGAGTGGCACGTTGCAACCACTCATCTGATGACACATCATCGAATGACGCAAGAGTGACATCACTCGGGGAATTTGACTTCAAGAGTTTTAGCTTCAGCTCTCCCCCAAAATCCCGAAGGCTGAAGTCCTGGGCGCATAGGATAGTCATCCGATCACCACGGATTGTGGACTGTTGATACTCCATTTCAGAGTTTGCAACTTGGAGTGCCAAGACCCTTCATCTCAAGAATGCTAAAATGTGAAATCATGAAACGACTTATGAATAGGCGTTTGATCATCACTAGAGGTCACTTGAAAGGAAGGAGCCAGTCCAGCTAAGCTCCTTTTCAGGGTTTTGGAGATCGCGACTTAGAGAGTCGAGATGCCTCATCCCCACATCCCCGAAAATGCAAAATCCTGAAATGCCTTTTTGATAGGTGTTTGGTCACCGCCGATGGTTATGTGAGGGAAAGGAGCTAGCTTGGCTAGGCCCTTTTTCGGGAATCAGAAGTAGAGGATTCGAGGAGACTCATCACAAAATCCTTGGACTATGAATTTTGAAATCCCTTTATGGATAAACGCTTGGTCACCACGGGTGGTCATGAGAGAGGAAGGATCTAGCAGAACTAAGCTCCATTTCGGGGATTGTGACATGAAGTGTCAAGATGTGATAGGGGATTGCCTGCTACAATAAAAACACCTGATATCTGATCAGATGGAAAGAAAGAAAAGACAAAGGGTCTTGAGGCCACTACCAGTGGAGTGCAGACTCTTCATAGAGTTGACTGACAGATGGAATGGCGTCGGTGCCTGGAACTGCAATACAGAGGATGAGTTCGACTGTGCAAGAGAAGACAAAGAGTATCAACTGCCAGAGAGGGTAATGAATCTTTGCATAATGCCTAGTGATGATGATTAGATGTGGATAACCATGAGAGAAGCTATATAATGGTGATGATGATCGGGCAGAGGATTGAATGCATGAAAAAGATGCACAGAGAGTATAAAAGGCAGAAGAAATATGAGATCGATGCTGCTGATGTTGTGAGTGATGAATATGTATAGAAGAATGATGTGCAGGCACTGAGGCAGAGAATAAGAAAAGAAAAGAGATGCATATCGTGGAGAACAAGAGGAAGCCGAAGCGTGCATGTTGAGATAGAAGAGAAGATCACAAAGATTAAGAGGAGACAAGCAGTAAGACATTGAGGCAGACAGAGAAGAGAAGGATAGCAGAACAATGATGAGACTGGTAAGCCATTAATGAACATTATATTATTGTAATAGATTTCTGTAGCAAAGTTTTATAATCAGGGTGGAAGGGAGGTTCTAGGGAAGATTTTTGTCCTCTGAGTATTAAGTGGGTGCTTGAACATAGGGAGTTGTGGATTCCATTTGGTTGTAGCCAGAGAAACCAAGGTGGTAGGGTGGTGCAAGGGAGAACATTGGTTCTGTAATATACAGGTCGGTTCATGTATGATTGGAAGTTAGTGCTTCCATCCAGTTGGTGCTGAAGCATTCAGGGAGTTGGTGCTTCCTTCTAGTGGGTGCTAGAGAAACCAGAGAGTTGGTGCTCTCAACAAGTTGTAGCTTGCATAATAGAGGTCGTAACCTCACAATGAGTTGGAGATCATATGTATGATAATGTACATAATGTAAAGATTACTTATCATATAAAGACGAAGATATTTTCACCCTTTATGGGTTTCCTCAGGAATATTTGTCTCTGTATTATACACGTGTGTGGTTAATGTTGAATACTCTAATGCTTATGTATTGTGAACATAATTGGGAGTTCAGTAATGAGTTTTTAAATGGATATACTTGTTTAAGCACAATGACAACTAATTCACCCCCCCCCTCAGTTGGTCAAAAATTGGTATCAGAGCCAATCCCTGTTATCTAAGGGTAGATCCTATAGCTTAAACATGTCAAGTCATGAAGGATCTTTAACCAATAAGGCCCCTCTATTCAATGGAACAAACTTTGCCTTCTGGAAAGTTAGAATGAGAACCTAAATAATGGCTTTAGGTGCAGATGTCTGGGATGTGGTAGAGACTGGTTATGTAAAGCCAGTTGTACTAGCTATTAAGGATGACAAGTTAGAATTCAGTTTCAACACTAAGGCTATGAATGCTATCCTGAGTGGACTTGTAGAAGAAGAATTTGTAAAAGTTATGCATTTAGAAATTGCCAAAGAAATGTGGGACAAACTCATTAGAAGTTATGAGGGTAATGAGAAGGTAAAGGATGCCAAGCTTCAAACCTACATAGTACAGTTTGAACAACTAAAGATGAAAGAGGATGAAACTGTTGGAAAGTACTTTTTGAGAGTTGAAGAACTGGTAAATGCAATGAACTCACTTGGTGAAAAAATTGAGGAACCCTCTTTAGTTCGAAAATTTTTGAGATCTCTACCAGATAGGTTCAACCTGAAGGTCTCTGCTATAAAAGAACTTAATGATATAAAAGCCTTGGAATTTGATCAACTTTTGGGAATGTTGACTGCATATGAAATGAGAATAGTTAAAGATAAACCCACCTCTAGAGAATCGTCATTTAAAACAGACAAGAATGAGGATTTTGAGCTTGATGAAATTGAAGCAAAATTTGTGAGAAGACTGAAGAAGGGATCAGGAAAATACAAAGGTAAACTTCCTTTCAAATGTTTCAATTGAGGTAAGATAGGTCACTTTGAAAATAAGTGTCCTCACAAAAGAAAGGACCAGACATATGATTATGAGGAGAAGCACAAACACAAAAATTTCTTTAAAGAGAATAATTTTAAGAAGAAAAGTCTTTGTGTAAACAATGATGATGATCCTGTAGATGATGAAGACAATGGCTCCTCTATTGAAGATAAACTAAATGAATTCATGCTTATGGCCAAAGAGGATTATGAGAATAAAAGAACAAGAAGTGATTCTAATGAAGAAGAAGCTGTGGTTGATATGGAAGGAGAACTGATCAGTGCACTAGACGAGATTGACAGACTCAAAATTAAGAAGAGAAAACAAAAACAATTGTTGATACAGTTCAAGAAATGCAACAGAGAACCTAATGAAGACTTTTTCATACTAAAAGTGGAATTATAGGAGGCAAAGAAAATTGATGACATTCTGAAACAACAATTATCAGAAAAGAAGGCAAGATGTGAAGCTCTAGAAAAGGAAGTAGTGAAAACTAGGAAATAGTTGGAGAAGTTTCAAGCCTTGTATCATTAGAATCTGTCAAGTATCAAATCCTTAGAAGAATTGGCCACCATTCTAAATCAACAAAGAAACCCAAAGCTGAAAACAGGTCTAGGTTATGAAGAGGGATCAAGTATTGATCAACCAAACAACTGGATGGAAGCACCAACTTCCAATCATACATGAACTGACCTGCCCATGAGGAATAACGAAAGAGGTACTAGAACTGAAACTATATATAAGAGAAATAATGTACTCTCTGTTCAAAGAAATCATTAGGATGGAGGAAACCAAACTTCTCAAAGAAGACGACCATTTTCCAGGTACAAAGGATTTTTCTATGGATATTGTTATTTCTGTTCTAACTTTGGTCACAAAGCTGTAAACTGTTCTTTAAGAATTAAATATGAGCAATCAAATTACTCAAGGAATAGATATCTTCCGCAACAAAAAATGAGACAACCAAGTAACAAACAATCACAGACTGCAAATAATGTGATGGCTGGAAAATGGACACAGGTTAAGCATAACAATCGTTATGGTCCTTTGTTCAACGAACCAGAATGTTACATATGTCATAAATATGGACATGAAGCTGCTGACTATGGCTTAAAGAACTAGATTCAAATTCCCCTATGGAAAATGTCAAGGTTTGGAAGAAGAAAGAAAGTGACAAGTGTGGATTAATGTTGTCAGCTCAAAGAAAAAAGAACCCTTGGTATATAGACAGTGGATGCTCCAAACACATGACTGGAGATAAAGGGAAGTTTCTTTCTCTAAGTGAAAGAAAATCAGGAAACGTAACATTTGGAAATGATGCTCTAGGTAAAATCAAGGGTAAAGGAATGGTGAGTCTGAGTAATGGAAGAGGAAAAGCCCAGGATGTTCTACTTGTAGATGGGATGAAACATAATCTACTCAGTGTAAGTCAAATGTGTGATAGAGGATGTGAAGTGGTGTTCACTTCCAAGGACTGCAAGATAAAGTCTGTAAACTTAGGACAAGTGGTAGCTAAAGGCATAAGGACAAAAAACAATGTATATGTGCTGAAATAAGATAGAGAAGAGTGTCATCTAATAAAACATGATGAGATATGGTTATGGCATAGGAGACTTGGACATCTAAACTTTGACCACTTAATCAATCTCAAAAATCTTGAGGCAGTAAAAGATCTTTCGAGAATATCAAAGCCACAAGATTCTATGTGTAAACCCTGCCAAGTAGGAAAGCTAACCAGGACATAGTTTAAATCCAAGAGATCTACTTCAACAGAGAAACCACTCTAACTAGTTCATATGGATCTATGTGGACCATCAAGACAGGTAGGCACAGGGAAAGAAAACTACTTCATGCTGATCATTGATGATTACTCTAGACTTACTTAGGTTTCCTTTCTCAAAGAAAAAGCTGAAGCATTTGAGAAATTTAAAATATTTAAGGCTTTAACTGAGAATCAAATAGGCAAGAGGTTAAAGGCAGTAAGATCAGACAGAGGAGGCGAATTTTTGTCAAGTGAGTTCAAGGAATTTTTTGATAACCATGGGATCAAGAGAGAATACACAATCCCAAGAAGTCCATAACAAAATGGAGTAGTTGAGAGGCAAAACAGAACAGTGCAGCAAATGGCTAGGTCAATGATGAATGAGAAGAACATTGGTCAAACTTGCTGGGTAGAAGAAATACACACATCAGTCCATGTTCTTAACAAAGCCCGCCTCAGACCACACACTGACAAGACACCTTATGAACTATGGTATGGGATACCTGCTTCGATCAAACACTTCAAAGTCTTTGGGAGTAAGTGTTACACAAAGAATAATGATGAGAACCTTGGCAAGTATGATGAAAGGGCCGATGAAGGCATCTTCTTAGGGTATGCTACAAATAGTAAAGGATACAGATACTATAATAAGAGGCTTCATAGATTGGTTGACTATATTGATATAAAAGTTGATGAAGGAATCCTAGTAAGAGAGGTGAACAATACTAAATCAACAACAAAGGATGAAGATGAAGTTGAAGTAGAACATGTCCAAGAATCAGAACAAGAAGACTCTAAGCCAGATGAAGATGCAAATATTCAGACAGACTCAAATCAACAGACAACATCAAATTCCTCCTCTAGAATCACTCAAAAGAATCATCATGCAAGTCAGATAATTGGTGAAAAAGACAAAGGTGTACAAACCAAGAGAATGATAATAAAAAACACCGAACAATCACACATAGCCTTCATATCCATGCTGGAACCCAAGAATTTTAATGAAGCTAGCAAAGATGACCATTGGATTAAATCCATGAATGATGAACTTGATCATATTGAGAAAACAAATATGTGGGAGATGGTTCCTAGACCTGAAGGTAAAAATATCATTGGTTCCAAATGGATCTTTAAGAACAAAATGAATGAGAAGGGACAAGTTGTCAGGAACAAAGAAATATTGGTTTGTAAGGGATATTCTCAAATAGAAGGATTGGATTTTGATGAAACATTTGTGCCAGTATCATGACTAGAAGCGATCAAAACATTTCTTGCCTATGCTTGTCATAAAAGGTTTAAAGTCTATCAAATGGATGTCAAGTCAACATTTCCAAATGGAGATTTAAAAGAAGAATTCTATATGGAAAAACCAGAGGGTTTCGAACTATCTGATAACCCTGACTTTGTATGCAAGATGAATAAAGATTTATATGGGTTAAAACAAGCCCCTCGTGCCTGGTATCATAGACTGGATATGTATCTTCAAGACAAAGGGTTCAAGAGAGGAACAATTGACAACAATCTATATGTCAAAAAAAAGGGTAATGATTTGCTCATCGTGTTGGTCTATGTAGATGACATCATCTTCAGATGTAATAAGGAATCATTTGTACAATGGTTTGCTTCTGCCATGGAGTCTGAGTTTGAAATTTCTATGATAGGTGAACTGTCATTTTTTCTTGGTCTACAAATAACTCATAGGTCTGAAGGAATGTTCATTTCTCAAAAAAAATATCTAAGAGAAATATTGAAAAGGTTTCAAATGGAAGATTCTAAAACTGTGGGCACACCTATGGTTACTGGATGCAAATTAAGCAAGGATGATGAATCACTTGATGTTGATCAAAGTTCATATAGGTCAATGATAGGCAACCTATTGTATATCACAACATCCTGTCCAAACATAATGCATGTTGTTGGAATAGTAGGAAGGTATCAGGCAGCACCCAAACAGATTCATTTACTAGCTGTTAAAAGGATATTCAGATATTTGAAAGAAACAATGAACTATGGCCTATGGTATCCTAAGAATCATAATTTTCAATTATTAGTCTACTTAGATGATGATTGGGCTAACTGCATGGATGAAAGGAAAATCACTAGTGGAGGTGCGATCTTCTTAGGAGATTATTGTTGGAAATACTAATACAACTGAGAGGGGGGGGTGAATCAGTTGTATATAAGCTTAAACAATTTTACACCTTCTTAACAATTATTAATATTTCTTCATGTGTTACCAAGCAGCATACAATATATGGACAGTTAGAGTAAAAATCATCAGTCACACATAAAATACACAC
>ML844854.1:0-21694 GCA_009831015.1 Picea engelmannii | reverse complement strand
AAGGAGGCTCCAATCCCCTATTTTATCAGGATACAACCTAAGGGAAGCTTCAACTCCGTAATTCTCTGGCTACAACCAGAAGGAGGCTACAACCCCCTATGTTCTCTGAATACAACCAGAAGGTGGCTACAACCACCTGTCCTTACCCTGTCCAACCACCCTATCATAGAAATGATGGAACCATTGTCACACTATCACTATGAGATATACTGCTATAAAACCATACCAACCTGTACCATTGACCAACAACCAACCTATACAACTTCCCTGCAATCAATATGTACCTGAACTGAACATGTATAAACCAAATACAACATATATGTGAACTATAGTTATACAACATGCGTATGTACACACCCTATCTGTTATGCAACCCGTGTATGTACACGACCTATCTGTTATGCAACCTACGTATGCCTTCTGAAAACTAGGGTTTTCTTTATTCTGAAAACTTTTGACCCTCTGCAATTTATTTCAGATGGATCTGCAACCTATCACTATATCTGGATTGTAATTGTACCCTGTGCATGCCTCCTCATACATAACCTTTACCCAAAAAATCTATATCTCTCTCTAGTCATGTGCCATATAAATGTGTGTAATAATAAACAAGTATAATAACCATCACATGATATAGACATCAAACCCTTTTTGATATTCATCCTCTCAATACATCAACCACTTCACAAATACAAGCTATTAACCATGTACCACAAAACCCCTATCCATGTGCCAAGAAATACATGATGTTCCTCAACTCTTAAAAAACATATGAATGATAAATATTGATTATACCAGCACTGTATTTCTGTACATGTGACTTATACAGAAGATCCCATGCAGCCACTAGTCTCTCTAGGGAGAATCCTCAAATCTCCATAACCATTTCTCATGCATACATCAAAATCCAACTACTCATATAAACAAGACATACCTTTTGAACCAGTGGATAGATCTGATGTATCTGATCACTATAGACCTTCCTGGGAGCTTGATCTCAGAATATAGAACCTCAACATCTCCATCTTCTCAAGTTTATATGGATTTACCCTCATGTACGCACCCTAATACACTGCCAACCCGCATATGTATGCACCCTAATACGTTGTTAGCCTGCATACACCTCATAACTTAAGTTTTTTAGTGTTTGTTGTAATTCCAAAACTTTCATCGTCAACCCTTTGTGCTTCCTCAGACTTTCGCAAGTTCAGATGTATCAATGAGTACTTGCAATAAGACTTACACAACAACAGATATTCAATATGCTCAAGTGTAATTAAATGAGAGACCTTTTCCTCTTATTTATATTTTCATGTAGCTTCCTCAAGAGGTTACCTTCTAACCATCTTAACCCACAATCCTTATTTTAGGGCTAACCCGCTTCTAACCATTTGTCCACTTAACTTAACCACTTTCCACAATTAGTATGTTCTCCATCAACTTTATTATTTAAATTATTTCTTTTGCATCCACTTTGACTTCACTTTATTATTTAAATAATTTCTTCTTTGCAACCACTTTGACTACTTTGACCTTTTGGGGCTTCTAGATGACTCATGAGGGATCTCCAACTTCACATGGCCATAACTCTCTAACCATGAGGAGTTATGTGACATTCCACACACCA
The DNA here is from genome assembly GCA_009831015.1 of Picea engelmannii. NCBI lineage: Eukaryota > Viridiplantae > Streptophyta > Pinopsida > Pinales > Pinaceae > Picea > Picea engelmannii. Next base: position 20,067 of record ML844854.1, on the reverse strand, counting down.
CAAAAAATGGCATGACATGTATTATTCATCTAGAATAGTATTAACTACAAATACATAAAAACTCATACCATTATCCATCAAACCAACTTGGGTCCGTTACCCAAACCTTTGTGATACTGGAATTTGCTACAATACTTTCTTCAAGGGTTGACATCAATAACAACCAACCCAAGTAATCAATAATCTCCCCCTTTGGCATTGATGGAAACACTCTGATGTAATATTGAAGTCATATCATGCAATACTAAAGTCATATCACTCATGGTTCCTTTGTGACCATCGCTCCCCTTGGAACCATGCCTCTGTTCTCTGCATCTGATGAATCTCTCCCCCTTTGTCATCAATGAAAAATGTATATTTCCATCCAGGGATGCTCCCCTAAATGAACTATCCTTAGGGATACTCCCCCTGACTAAACTCTTCCTGAAACTGTTCTCCCAACCTAAACTGTCCTCTTTATGGTGATTCCTCATGTACATCTAAGACATATAAGATAATTGTTCAAAAACATTCATTTTGGAGTAGAAATTACTTCGACTCTCTAGCGAAGATACTCAAAGGCTTCCCATGTAAGCGGTTTTATAAAGATGTCTGCCACTTGTTCTTTTGTGCCCACATATTCAACTCTAATGTTCTTCTCTGCAACTTGTTCCCATGGAAAGTGATACTTGATCAGAATGTGCTTCATCTTGGAGTGCATCACCAAGTTCTTTGAGATATTTATGGCACTTGTATTATCAAAACAGATTGGAATGGTCTCATCATACTCAACCTGTATATCCATCAAGGTTTGTTTCATCCATAGAAACTATGTACAACATGTTTTTGTTGCAATATAATCTGCTTCGACTTTAGATAAGGATACTGATGATTGTTTCTTGCTTAGCCATGATAATAAACACTCAACCAGGTAGAACACTCCTCCATTGGTGCTTCGTCGTTCATCAATGAAACCTACCCAATCTGCATCTTTGTAGGCAATAAGTGATAGATCCTTTCCTTTTAGATACCATAATCCAAAATCTTATGTTCCTTTGAGATATCTGAAAATCCTCTTCACTGCTATGACATGTGACTTCTTTGGTGCTGCTTGAAATTGTGCCACATGTCCAACTGTGTGCATTAAATCTAGTTTGGATGTTGTCACATATAGTAAGATACCAATCATTGACTTGTATTGCCTCTGGTCTATAGACTTTGAATCATCATTTTTTCTCAACTTGCAACTGGTTTGCATAGGAGTGGTAACTGGTTTGCAATCTTCCATTCTGAACCTCTTTAGAATTTATATGATATACTTAGTTTGAGAAATAAAAATTCCTTAGTTGCTTAGATGTATATGAAGACCCAGAAAAAAGGATAGTTCTCTGAGTAATGAAATGCCAAATTCATTCTACATATCCTTTTCAAAATTTTGGCTTAACTTGTCATCATTGCTTCCAAAAATAATATCATCAACATAAACCTCAATTAATAAAATACCATCTTGAGTTACCTTGATGTAGAGGTTGTTGTATGCACTTCCTTTTCTAAACCCTACCCACTATAGATATTTATCTAGTCTAGAGTACCATGCTCTAGGATATTGTTTTAGACCATACAATGCATTCTTCAATTTACACACATAATCTGCGTTCTTTGACAACTGAAATCCTTCTGGTTGTTCAATGTAGACTTCTTCTTCAAGTTCCCCATTCAGAAAAGATGATTTCACATCCATCTGATACACTTTAATATTATTGGAGCATGCATAAGCTAAGAGCAATCAGATTGCTTCCATTCTGGCATCTGGGGAAAATGTCTCTTCAAAGTCGATTCCTTCATCCTGTGCATATCCTTTACATAACAATTTATTTTTTTTCCTTGTAACATGTTCATCTTCATTCAATTATTTCCGAAAACCCACTTTGTGCCAATCACGTTCTTATTCTTTGGTCTTGGAACCAATTACCAAGTGTCATTCTTCTATATTTGATCCAATTCTTCATCCATGGCCTTATTCTAGAATTCATCCTTGCTGGCCTCTTCAAAATTGTTTGGTTCAATCGTAGATAAGAGTGCTAGGTGCATTTGTTCTGGTTAACAGATTCTTCTTCTAGTTTCAACTCCTGCATATTTTTTTCCTATAATATGATCTGAGGGATGATTCTTCTGTACTCGTTTGTTAGGTGTCTTTGGAGGAAATTTCTAAACTTCCTCTTCTAATTCTGTCTAATCTTATTCATCTTCCCCTTCTACTTCTTCTTTGTAAAGTTGTTCCACTGACTCATTTTCTTCTTCTTTGAATTCTCGTGCACCTGTTTCATCAATTGTTACATTGACGATTTCCACAACTTTATTCAACCTCATATTGTAACACTTGTATGCTTTCCTTGTACTTGAGTAACCGACAAGTACTCCTTTGTCCACACGAGAGTCAAAATTTCCATCCTACCATATTCTCTTTTGATGTAGCATTTTCTTCCAAATACTCTAATGTGCTTCACATTTGCTTGTCTTCCTTTCTATAACTCGTAGAGAGTTTTGTCATTTTTTTTTCCTGAGCATTACTATGTTTTGAATGTGAATTGTTGTATGGACTGCATGTGTCCAAAAAAATATCTGTCAATTTGGAATCCATTAACATTGTTTTTGACATTTCCCGTGTAATTATAATCCATTATGATATTGTTCCTTTGTCTCTGAACCACTCTCTGAACCAATATATGAATCCACACTCTCGTCCACTATTATATATTTTTCCAAACCTGCTAAGTGTTCTTACAAATCCATCTCTGTCCATACTGCACAACTGTCCATAATGATGACCCTTTTATCAATATACTATCATGAAGTCTTCACAACTACAACTGATTAATCTATCAAACTATACTTCTTCTAACTGAATTCTCTAGATCTGTCTACTCAAACTCTGAAAGATACTCAAAGGATGGTTCTTTGGTCTATCACAACTATCACATAGACTCCCCCTGTCTAATATTTATATTACCTGGGAGTCTCTAAGCCGGATGGCTCAAAACAATTCTTTCTTTGATGTGTATTCATCATCATTTTCATTGGTAGATTCATCATCTCTCTAAGGTCTGACTTATTTATCTTTTTCTATGGATTCATCTTTCACTACAATTCCTAAAAGTACAATCTCTTTAACCTATTCCTTATTTACTTTTCCTTCTTTTCTTTTAGTTATTTTCCAAATCTTTCTCTATATGATTTCTTTCTTTTTCTTTTTAGATTTGTCTTCATCTTGTTTTATTGATAATCTTGTGATCTCTGGGACCTGGTCTTTGTTCATCCATTCTTCATGTTTTCTTATCCATACTATCTTATATTTGATATCAATGTTCTCTTTCATGGAAGTATCGATCATGGTTCTACAATCACAAACTATGTGTCCATAGTTATGACATTTGTAACATTCAATGTTACCCGAGGCCACATAAGCATTTCTTTCTTGAACATTTTTTTTATAATCCCTGCAATCTGCAACCTTATGTCCAAAATTAGTAAAATAAAACAAATTTGCATACTTGGGAGTGAATGATCTTCTTTGTGGTGTAGTCCTTTTGAATTTCTACCTTGACTGATCATGATCATGATTGAAGCTTCTTTGTGGATTGAACATGGATGGTCTTCTTGAAGATGTATCTTCAATAGTTTTCTTAGATTCTGGTTGACCATGATTCCTTCCTTTGAGTAATTCTACATAACTCTTTATATTTTCTTCATTCTTCATTTCTAGCAACCTAGAGTGCTTCTCTTCATTCTCTATAACTGATGTGCATGTTTCTGTCTCTTCAACGTTCTTGTTGAGATTGACGATTTTACTTCTCAATGTGACAAATTCTTCTTCAAGCTTCTCAGCCTCTTCTTATTTCTTCATTATCTGAAACTTCCTGACTTATACTGTTTTTTTCACTTCTTCAAGATAAATTTTTAATGTGATTATTTCTTCTTCAAGTCCTTTCTCTTCTTGAGAAAACTCTGCATCCAACTAGTTTAGATCGTTAGTTCTTTCCTTAAGATGATCTGTTAATATCTTCTCTCTCATTTATGGTTCTTCCTTCTATGCTGCTATCTTTCTGGCTTCTTCTAGATGAGTTCTTAAGTTCTCGATGACTTGTTGGGCTTCTTAAAAAATGTGAACACTTTCCTTTTGTTTCGTCTATTCTTTCTTGTTTTATTCTCTTTATTTTCTTAGTTCATCTAAAGCTCTAATCAATTATGCTTCATAATTGTCTTCTGTTTCAATTAGTTTTTCCATCTCATTTCCTTCATGGCATTCTATTTCAAGATGTCCACATTTTTCACAATTAAAACAAAACAACATACCTCTGTTTATTATGTATCCTTCATCTTCTGAATCTGATTGACACGGTGAACATATTTCTTCTTGATCTGTATCTGCATCTTCTTTGGAATTTTCTGAATTTGCGATGTGTGAAGAATATATGTCATATAAATTGTCCTAAAGTTCTTTGGCTGATGAACATTTACAAACCTTTTCTCTTACCAGATTAGGTAATACTTCCCAGATGAAATCCATTGCTATTTCGTTATTGTTCTTCAATTCCTTCTTGGCTGCAGTCTTTTCCCTTTTTGAACTATCATATCCTGTAACGACTGATAGCCATATGTAATGCCCTTGTGCTTGTAAAAATACTTTTTTGCTTCTTCTCCATATCTCATACTTTAACCCATTCTGACCATTAAACAATAGTACTTCGTTCTCAAAATAATCCGTGATCTCCTTCCAGTGGTTAAACTAATTTATGAAGAAACTTACTTTGAAACCAATTGTTGGATTACTGAGAGGGGGGGTGAATTAGTAATAGAGAAATTTAATCCTTTTTAACCATAAAAAACAAGTGTTATATCAATATAGAATTACCATCCAATAGTTTCAGAGTAAATAAACAATGAACAAATGAGCAATCATACACATACGCAACACACCAATTTTTTTACGTGGAAACCCAAAGTAGGAGAAAACCACGAAACAATTTTTTATATATATATTTAAGAATTACATTCATTGGAAGCACCAACTTCCTTTGTTTTCCATCCGCAATTGGAAGGAGGCTCCAATCCCCTAGTTTATCAGGCTACAACCTGAGGGAAGCTCCAACTTCCCAATTCTCTGGCTACAACTAGAAGGAGCCTACAACCCCCTATGTTCTCCTACTACAACCAAAAGGTGGCTACAACCACCTTTCCTTGCCCCATCCAACCGCCATGTCATAGAAGTAGAATGATGGAACCACTGTCACACTATCACTGTGAGATATACTACTATAAAAATGTACCAACCTGTACCACTGACCTACAACCAACCCGTACAACTGCCCTGCAATCAGTCTGTACCTGAACTAAACATGTATCAACCAAATACAACATATACACGACATGTAGTTCTACAACATGCGTATGTATGCGCCCTATCTTTTATGAAACCTATGTATGTACGTGACCTATCTGTTATGTAGCCTACATATGCCTTCTGAAAACTAGGGTTTTATTTATTCTGAAAACTTTTGACCCTATGCAACTTCTTTCACATGGATCTGCAACATGCCACTATATCCATACTATAACTATACCCTATGCATGCATCCTCATACATAACCTTTACCCAAAAACTCTATATCTCTCTCTAGTCATGTGCCATATAATTGTGTGTTATCATGAACAAGTATAATAACCCTCACATGATTTAGACATCAAACCCTTTCTGATATTCATCCTCTCAATACATCAACCACATCACAAATAAAATATCTCAACCATGTACCACAAAACCCCTTAGCCATATGCCTAGAAATACAACATGTGCCTCCACTCTAACAAGAAGTATCAATGATAATTATTGATTATACCAACATTGTATTTCTATAGATATGACTTATACATAAGATCCCATGGAATCGCTAGTCTCTCTAGAGAGAATCCTCAAATCTCCATAAACATTTCTCATGCATACATCAAAATCCAACTACTCATATAAATAAGACATACCTTTTGAACCAGTGGATAGATCTGATGTATTTGATCACTGTAGACATACCCTCATGTACGCACCCTAATACACTGCCAACCCACGTATGTATGCACCCTAATACACTATTAGCCCGCGTACACCTCAAAACTTAGGGATTTTTGGTATTCACTGTAATTCCAAAACTTTTGTCGTCAACCCTTCGTGGTACCTCAGACTTTCGCAACTTTAGATGTATCAATGAATAATTTCAATAAGCCTTAAACAAAAACAAATATTCAATATTCTCAATTTTAATTAAATGAGAGAGATTTTCCTGTTATTTATATTTTCATGTAGCTTCCTCAAGGGGTTACATTCTAATCATCTTAACACACTTTCCTTATTTTAGGGCTAACCCACTTCTAACCATTTGTCCACTTAACTTAACCACTTTCGAAAATTAGTAAGTTATCAATTAACTTTATTATTTAAATAATTTCTTTTGCATCCACTTTGACTTCACTTTATTATTTAAATAATTTCTTCTTTGCAACCACTATGACTACTTTGACCTTTTGGGGCTTCTAGATGACTAATGAGGGTTCTCCAACTACTAATGGCCATAACTCTCTAACCATGAGGAGTTATGTGATGTTCCACATACCACCGGAAATGGCATGACATGTACTATCCATCTAGAATAGTATTATCTATAAATATATCAATCCTCATACCATTATCCATCAAACAAACTTGGGTCCATTACCCAAACCTTTGTGCTACCAGAATTCGCTACTAGAATTTCTTCAAGGGTTGACATCATTGAAAACCAACCCAATTAATCAACAACTTGCTGACAAGATCAAAGGTTTGATAATCCTAAGTTCCCACATTTTCACCTTAGAATCCCCTCATTATATATGAGTTTGAGGCTCAATCACCATGGATAATATCATTCACTATATCCACTAAATTGGTATCTCCAAGATTTTTAGGGAGAACCTATCTCTCAAGGATTTCAGGGAGAAAATATCTATCAATGATTTTAGGGAGGAAATATCTCTCAAGATCCTTCAAATTAGGATATTGGTTTGAGAAAATATCTCAACCATCCATCAGACTCTCAACTTCTCCTTTAGATTAGGAAACTAGATGTGAGGTGGATTATGTGGTGAACTAAGCTGGGTCACTAGGTAAATACCCAATGTAGGTAGGACACCAGGTTATAATCCATAAAGGATAATATATCAAATAATAATGTATATGAATATGAGATGATGAGTACAATAATAATGAGGGCCTTGTATACCCATGTAGGGGTTCCCTTTCACAAAGAGACATGACCTTTCACTGGGAAGGTGTCTCTTCATTATTATTCATTAAATATTTATGATGTATTTATACTTATTATTATACATTATGTTCATAAAATTTCCTTCCCCTTAAAAATGACGTGTCCTCAAAGCATACTTATGGAAGACTTATCTCTTTCTCTGGCTTGTAATATTGTCTCCTTATTCTTTAGTCCCGAATTAGTGATCACTGAGGACTTGAAATGATAGGATTTTCTAAGCACTGAGTAAAACCGTTGAATTGTAAGGGAGTCTGCCCACCCTAAATTGATCTTCTACAAAACTAGGATTTTATAAGGTTTTTGTAGAAAACTTGATGTATTTTGATACCTCTAATAACTTCTACCTTGAGCATCATTTGTAATGGAGGTAATAATTTTTGACATATCTATCATTTGTTTCTGTGGATACCTTGACTGGTTCAAGTATCTATTTTTGTGATTAGGATGCCTATAAGGCATCCTTGCAATCTTATCTTTAGTTTGTGTACTTATAGCTTCTTCTTGATTGTATTTTGGAATTGAGTCTTCTTCATAGCTTTGGCTTGATTCTAATTGGATATGTGAGGAACTCTTTACGTCAACTGAATTTGGAAACTTTTGGGTTGTAACGTTGTTTGGGTCTATATTAATTTCCTTATCCATAATCAAGTTTTTTTCATTTGAAAATTTATCTATATCCATAGGTTCAATCATTGTCTCTTTTTCCACCAATGATTCCTTATTGGTAATTTGTTCTAACTTGTCTTGTACCATCTTATTATCACTCTTTATCTTCTTAATCTGGCTGAGTAAACTTTGATTATGGGGTTTTAGGCGAAAAATTTCCGTGTCTTTGTCTATGAGGTTTTTGTCACATTCTTTTTGGATCTCAAATATTGACTATTGTTTGTCTGACAATAGTATTTTGGAGATCTGATCAAGATATTTTGACGTAGATATTGAATCTAACTTCACCGAGACATCATGTAATTTTATTTTTTTCTTGTTGTAGGAAAACATTAAAAACTTTTTATCAAGGTTTAATATTAAGCTACCCATCGTCTCTAACCAAGTCAAGTTGAGGATTATATCAACCTCTTTTTCATATATATTTGCAACCTCGAAATTCGATACGAGTTTATAATCTTCGAGTGTCAACGGTAAGTCCTTGATGTCATATTTATTGCCAAAAAAAAGTCTTTTGTTTTGATTACATTTGTATTTGGAATTATTAATTGATTCTCCAAATCCATTCTTATGTGATTTTTCTTCTTATCTGGGAAAATGTGGATGCTAACTTATTTTTCTTGAATATTTCCTCTAAATGTTAATAATCTAGTTAGATTATTTTTACCAGAAAATATTCCTTCCTTAAAATCTATTTTTTAATTTGAATTGACCTTATAATTATTATAATATCTATTTAATAATAAGAAGAATTAAACTTCTTGACTTAATATATATCTTCCTCTAATATTCCTTTATACTCTTTTAAGAAAATAATTCTTGATCATTCTTCTTTATATATATATATATATAGAGTTCAAAAACTTTGAATATTTTCTTATACTTTACCAAAAGTAATTTTACATTCACTCAATCTCTTTTTTTTCCTTGGTAATTAATGAAAAATAATTTAATATTACCTTCACACTTTACAAAAAAATATTTTACTTATACTCCTTCCTTAACTCACGAAATTTGTGAACTTTAAAAAAACATTTTTTTTTTTAATTAAAACTTTTGACTTTCTTATTATACATCCTCCTTTTATATTTTTCACCATATATTCTTCACTTCTTAAAAGTAATATAAAGTAGAAGTTAATTTTTTTATTCTTTCTGTTTTGTTTTATCAAGGGTCACGACCTTTTGTTAAATGGTGGTAATTTACTCTTTTACTTCTATGGTAATTGTATGGATTGGTATAATGAACAATAGAGTTACTGCACTTAAAATCGTACGAAAAATGTTGTACATAATAACTTGTGATTGCACAGTTGGAAATAGTGTATATTGATGTACGCACTGGTTGGTAATAATATTTTGTTTTTATTATTTTATTTTTCTTCATAATAGGAAAAAAATATTCTTTTCTTTATTTTTTTATCACACACACATATATGTGTACATATGTATTTTTTTTTCTTTTTTCTTTATGGAAATAAAAACTTCTTGTTCAAAAAATTATTGTACCTGAACTTCCACGATAGAGATATTTAATTCTTGTGCTGAAGTAAGTGAGCTTCCATTTGCCATGAAATTTGTGGTACTTTAAACCATTACTTTACACTTTCTTTCTTTTCAATATTCTTGTCAATGCAAGGTGGAAGGAATCTCTTTACTTTATAGCAGAAAGTTTAGACTTCAAATGGCGAAGGGACAATTATGGTCGAGGACCAAAAAATTTAGAGAAACTTTGTTTGTGGCCAAAATATTGATCAAGACGAAGCTCTAATACCACTATGGTGAACCAAGCCAGTTCACCAAGTAAATACCCAATGTAGGTAGGACAATAGGTTATCATCCATAAGGGATAATATATTAAATAATAATGTATATGAATATGAGATGATGCGTGCAATGAGAGTGAGGGCCTTATATACCCACGCAGGGGTGCCCTTTCATTAAGATATGTGACCTTTCACTGGGAAGGTGTCTCTTCATTATTATTCATTAACTATTTATGATGTACTTATATTTATTATTATATATTATGTTAATAACAGATTCTCACACTAAATTAATTTCTTTATTTTAATAATATATGTGCACATAGTATTTTGACATTCATATGATAAATTTACCCCCCAACATGTCTATGGATCATGAAAAACACTCCCTTATTTAAGTGTGACAAATAGGTATGTAACAAACCCCCTAAAGTGCGGGGTCAGAAGAGAAACTAATGGCTAAAACACTTTACAAAAATATTGATGCAAGGGAATTGGAGTAGGATAACCTGACGGAAGATGCAAACAAACATAAATATATATATATATATATATGTGTGTGTGTGTGTGTGTGTGTGTGTGTGTGTGTGTGTGTGTGTGTATCATCCCTGAGGCAAGCATACCTATGCTCGGAATAAACTGACTCAAACCATGGTCGTCGACCAATACACGACGTATCCATGAAAGAATTGACTAAGTATAGGGGCACCAAATATATAATGTGGATCCATACCTCCATGACTCAATCAGGTCGTAACCATGAAAGAATACATAGTGGAGATACGATTTGACAAAAACATAGCCACAGACCAATAAAAAGTGGATCTATGTGAAAAAATAAACATCAGTGATATTTCCAATATGATGATTATATTGGAATGTTCTACATACTCAAATGATATCCAATGTAGCATGGATAAGGAACGTAACAAAGGTCTGTTCCTAGGGTCTTCATCCCAATCCCAATGTGGTATGATTCTAGCCATGTGAATATACATGATGATATCGAACATGGTAGAAACCAGTTGATTATCGATCATTGATATATACCGTTAACAAGTGCGATGGAAATCACCAATGATGACAATGATTCCCAAGGTAACCTAGTACATTCCAGTGAATGTGAAAAAATGAGATGAAGTCAAACATTTTTGGAATCATTCGATCAAAGGTCAATGGTGTAATCCTCCTGTTAAAATTAAGGAAACCTGTTATTCAAGCATGCAAGCTCCAAGTTACTAACTGGTTTCTAAGTCTAATTCCCATATAATGTGTTGAACTCAACAGGAACAGACTCCTGGAAGGAGGTCCATGATGTTTCCCCCATCATCGACACAAAAATGACATAGGAAAGTGATCTAAGATGATATATTAAATGAGTGTGGAATGAATTGAGGATGAAAGATGATAATACTGTAGAGTGGTTGGTTCGAAGTGAAAATTCCCTTTAAAATTGTGATGAACGGCAAGTGACTTGGAAGCATTGAACAAAAAAGTACCAAGAACATAATGTGACGATAATCAGAGCACTCTTCGACTAGAATGAAAAATTATAATGACACATAGAATTGGTATGACTTAGAGACAAGAAAATTACCCAACTGTAAGAAAATAAACAAACATTAGCCATGGTTCAAGGGAGACAATAAACAAGTGCCATAATGATTTCCAAAATTTGGCCTACTTCCTTCAATTCCCTCCCCCCCACCATGATTGACGAGTACCTCTTTGTTTTTTATTGAGCTCGAGGAGGAAAAAAGATGCTCGGTATAACTTATCTTCGATGAGATTATCATCTCATGTTTACCGAACCTGAACAAGGAGGGGTCAGTCCCATATGGGTCCTTCGATGCATAATTTTATGAGCCTAAAGAAGGAAACCTCGGTGGTATTTTCATGTTTAGAGAGTCTAAAAGATCTTAAATATGACTCCAAGGGTGTTATTTTTCATAAATTTAGTCCCCCAAGCTCTAAAAAGTGTAAAACAATACAAGGGAGAAATCTTCTAGTCGAGGTTGACTAGAGTCTTCCTTTTTCGTAATTATTCCATCCAATTCGAAAAAAAGTCAAAATTATACTGAATAGATTCACTTTCAAACCTTTTAACGAATGTGAAAGGAAACAAGCTCACTCAACAATCTTTTCATGTTTAGGGACTCTAAAAAGAGTTTAAAGGAGACTCCAAAGAGTTCCCTTTTCATATAGTTTTTACGAGCCCAAAAAAGTGATAAAATTATGCTCGACTGTACTCCAAAGAGTTTATTTTTCATATAGTTTTTATGAGCCTAAAAAAGTGATAAAAATATGCCCAATTGTCTGTGTCATTTTTTAACGAGCTTGACCCATAAATCGAACTATGCTCATGGTAGGTTTCTTTTTTACACAAGCATGAAATAGAGAAAAACTATGTTGGGGTTAGGTTTCTTTTTTACACAATCTTAAAAAGGAGAAAATCTATGCTTGGGGTAGGCTTGATTTTTACACAATATTGAAACAAAGAAAAACTATGCTTGGGATAGGTTTTATTTTTACACAAGCTTGAAATAGATAAAAACTATGCTTGGGGTGTTTGTTTCATTTTTGCACGATCTTGAAACAAAGAGTGAAATTGTGCTCAGAGTGATACGGATTAGCATGTTTTCTTCCCAACATGATGTCGAAAGGTTGGTATGTTTCCCACACCTTAATCGAAAAATTCTAGTGACTTAGCTTTATCATGATGTCTAGAGGATGGATACATGCCTCCCAAGCTTCATTTCATTCGCCGAATTTTCTTCTGCATCTGAAATGACTCCTGGCTACTAATAACAATAGGTTCACCAGAGAGGGAGCAAGAAATAGTATCAACTGACACAAGAAGATGAAATGAAGGTTTAGGTATGAGATCTAGTGGAAGACTTGACTTAATTGGAGGGGGATTTGCTTCATTTTTTGACAATCTTGACACAAAAAATGAACTATGTTGATGACCATTTGTTTCATTTTTTAACGAGCTTGACATAAAAATGTGAACTATGGTCATTTTCATCTGTTTCTTTTTTTTAACAAGATGGATATAGGAAAATAAATATGCTCATAATCCTATGTTTCATTTTTTAATGAGATCGACACAAAATTGAGAACTTTTCTTGAAATCCTTGTTACGAGGAAAATCACTCTATGGCATGGGGTAAACCACAATAGATGGAAAAAACTGCATAAATCAACTCTAATCTCAAGTATGCTATATAATAAAATATGCTAACAAGAAAAGATAAATATCCTACCTCGTCCATACATTCGATGAAGTCCACCGTTGAGCACTTGACTCAAAGCAATACACCTGCAACTTGTCCTCAACAACCAATATACGCAAGAATATGGTGATAATATATAAAGTTAGCACATTCAATAACATAATCCATCAATATTCATAACAAATATGCCCATGGAATAACAATTCATATATTTGCAAGACATTAATTGGACAAGAAAAGAGTATTTCTATTAAAATGTAATCAGCAAAAGTGTATGAATGACAAACTTCCATGTCGATACGTTCGGAACTGAGAAACTAAGTCCCTTCCAACTGGGCCTCCACCACTTCAATCGTCCACCAAAGGAAGCTCATATATGAGAGACAATGAGGTTCTCCATCAAATAGGGAAGAGCTTGGGGGCTGAACAATGTGTTCATACTTAAAAGGACAAAGGGATGTAGACTCGATATGAAGTGAATAACTTCTCTAGAGTAACTTTTCTCTCAAGGTTGAATTCTTCTCCTCTTTTCCACATCTTGTATATGGCCTATTTATAGCCTTCAAATGGAACTGAAGGGCCGATTTGGAGTGTTTCCAGTATATGGAAGGTCAAGGATCATGGATCTCTTGATGTGACATGGAAACCCGACACCATTTTTTAATTTTTGGCACAAAAACCGATGTACGTGTTATGTAATGGTGCAACTGGCATATACACATGATGTATAGCTATTAGGGTGCATATATGTGGAAAAATACAATTTTTAGCTCTAGGAATTTCAAAAGGGGACTTAAAGTCTGCATAGGGAAATGGAAAAAGGTCCTCTGAGCAAGTTTGCATAGGGTGAGAAAAATCTTTCCATAATAGATTCCCCCTAATGTGTGATATCATAAGAGTATCCGTGATGACCAAAATATATTATAATTACCAGAAGTTGAGTAATGGAGACCTAGATGGATGAACTAGTTGCTCATAAGAATATTACAATCCATACTGACTCTGCACACATGGCTGCCAATTTGAATTACACTGCAAATCCATGTGGAAATATACTAAACAACTGTTCATGGCCATAAATAGGAAATACAAGAGTAGATACATGCCATAGGCTTTCATAGTCACGAACAAGGTCCAGCGAAAACTAATAAAAAAATCAATATGAATATATCTGTATACAATGGAGTACAATATGATCTCCCATGATCACTGAAGTTATATAGGTACTAGTCCAATGAAAGATAGAAACAACTCAGGAAAGTTGCGACTATGAATTGATGTCTTCAAGTCTTCTACAAGATCTTCCAAAGGTGCAAGTCTACATTATGTGAATAAAGGAGTTAAGGTCGAACACAATGATACTTCATTTGATTATCGGTCATTAAGGTATGCCATTAACAAATGCGAGACAACCTATCGATAATTAAAGTAGGTATCAAGGAACCAAGTACATTCCTACAAGTGTGAGTAAATGTGTTGAGGTCTAACACTTGAAGAATCCATCAATCGAGAGACATTGATGTATTCCCAACTCTTGATGGCAAGAGAACCTACCATTGATGACTGCAAGCCTCTAGGTACTCATAGGACTCTAGGTCTCATTTCCATAATAGATGGGCTAAAGTAGATGGAAGGAGACCCACTGAAAGGAGAGAAATAAGGCATCTATCATCATTCAACATGAGGTACAAAGAAGGATCTTGATGATTAGGAAGAACTCAGATGAAGAAGAACCAACAACCCTGTGCATATTTTGCATGTACCAGATGCAAGTAATGCACAAAAAAGGTCCTCTGAATAACAACCAATAAGGAAAAATACCGACAAAGGTAAGGAAACCTCTAATAAGGCTAATGGAATCCAAGACACATCATGAATCCCACTGTGTGAATATATTTATTTCCGACAAACACAAGGGAAACCCCCCAGTCAGTGACCAATGAGGAATTGTTGACTATTGGGTTCAATTTTACCTACCCATAAGGAAAGTAGGACTAGGGTGCACGGTAGGACTACAACTTCATGTAACTCTCAGACACATTGAGGGTATGACCGACATGCAAAGTCAAGAGTTCCAAGAAATGGCTGACAAAGGATGATAAACATCCTTTGAACAAGAGCATGAGACATATGGATAACTCTAGCAACATAGACTCACTAATGAAACTTTGTAATGCAAGAGGCACCAATCAAACTCTCCATAGGGATTTGAAGAGTAACCAGTTGGGGGATTAAACTCTAAGTAACGAGTTCAGCTTCCTAAGGTCATGCTAAACCCAAAATTTTGATGACAAGTGGAATAAAAAGTTTGTGCTCTATTCAAAGGCAACACGAATTCTTCCAACATAAGATAATATTCTTTTCCTACCCGTCTTTTTTTGTTTTTTCATAGTCAAATGAATACTATGATACAGAGTAGGAAACGAGTGTCACTAGTAAGCAACTAGTTCCAACAATGGAACATACTTATGCTCAATGCAAGGAGATGCATGCGGGATATGGACACTTGGGGGAATGTTTCCTCTTGGGATATAGGGTGTCAAGCTGCAAAGGATATAAACAAGGCTCTTCTTGGTTGATGATGAAAACTACTGAGGTGATAGGATTATAATGTGAAAGCGAGAACCAACAATAGGATCAATATTTCCAGCAAGAGGATGTGATGCAATGACAAATTAACACCAAAGAATGTCCTTTTTCATAAATTTAGTCTACTTGGTTTGGAAACGGGTTAAACTTACACCAAATAGACATCCTTTCAAATCCAATTTACGAGTGTGAAAGTGACAAGTTCACTCGACAATCTTTTTTCTTTTTGAGAGTGTCGGAAAAGAGATTAAAGAAGACTCATTGGGAGTCCCACTAGGTATAGGTCAGCATGCTTATGAGTAAGAAATGAGGTTCGAATGCAAATTCATATATTATCTATATAGGACTCTCCATCCTACGAACAAAATCTCTGCATGGGCATTGAATGGAACAGAGGTTCTAACTAGGGCACCCGTGTTTAGTAAGTCTCTACCATTATATAACGACACTTCTAGTTGAAAAAAGAAGGTTTTGTGTCGCTACTAAATGGGTTCATTCCTAAGGCATACAAATTGCAGTTATAGGATAATGCAATTGTGCAAAACAGTGTGATGGCCTACCTATATGATGGTCAATGAAAATACCTACCAAAGTCATGAGCGAGCGACATTGATCTGGATTTTATGAGAAAAAAAAAATGACTACAAATTATTAACAGATGCTTAACATAGAATAATAGATATACAATAAAACTGGTTTTCTATTCAATAAGGAAATAAGCCGAAACTGTAAAATGCAGCGGAAAACAAGCTTGTTGGAATGGCAGCGGCTATATTTGAGAAGAGATGTGACGACTGCACTTATTCGCAAGAACATTATTACAATGAGACTCTGAAGGCCTTTTTACAATAAACAAGGGTGTCAAAAACCCTAGAAATCCAAAAACCTAACCCTAGGAAATGAAGCACCAAAAGTCATGTGGGCCCCATTTGGGTAAGTCAGTACTTCAACTTCCTAGGGTCGTAACTTTTGCATATGATCTTCGTTTTAGGTGCACAATAGCCCATTGGAAATATCTATCCGAGGACTACAACTATTGGGAAATTTTTCAATTGATAGATACCCAAACAAATGTCGTTTGGGGCCTCAAAACTACTCCGGAAGTTCAGGACCCGAGAAACTGCTAAAAATAGTAAATTACCAAAATTTCCAGAAATTTGTTTTGAGCCAGCTAGAAAAGGTGGGTGGCCACCAATATCCACCTGGATTAGACATGGTGCTATAAAATGCAAAAATCCGTGGATAAAACCACCAAAACCAACTCCATCCATTGCTTATTAGTCCATTATGCCAAAATATTAGCAAAAACTATGCAAAGTGTGCAATTTTTTTCCATAAATAGTGAAAATACATAATTCATTTCATTAATGCTTTGATGAAGTTACTTGTTTTTATATTTTCCTCTTACACTCTGCAATTTTCAATTTAAAACCTAGATTCATCGCCTCATTTAGCCTTTATCCTCTTGATATTTCTATTGGTCATTCAGTGTGTTCATTCATTTTAAGAATTTTGACTCACTAGCCCTAAGTGTCCCTCCCCTTCCTTTCAATCAAATCTATACAACCCCCCCCCAAAAAAAAACCAAAACCTAGCCATTGATTGCCAAAGGAAACCTAAGTGACACGAGAAAGCCCTCTCTAAGCTGAGCAAGCTAGTACCCAGCTCTAAAGTTGGTTGAAACAGTTACCTCTATCGTTTGTATATCAACCGAACAAATTTACAGAGTGCTAACATTTTGGCACTGTTGTCGGGGATCGAAAGTGAAATATTCCCTGGGAAAAGAACGACTTAAAGCTTCAGACATGATTATTGAGGGTGACAATTAATCAAACACCTTATTGGATGAGACTATTTTTACCCTAGCAACTCCATTACGAAGCAAATAGTAGCACCAAGTAGTTTGAGCTAGAAATCTTGGCGCCTAAGAGAATTCACACCAGGAGAAACCCAGACCCAGGAGTTGCAATCGCTGTGTCTGATCCTGAAAATATTATACACAAAAGAAAATAAAATCCCATAATCCCAGCCTTATGTTTGGACATGTATTTATCCTTTCCCAAAGATGGAGTAACAAGTGTTAAAGATATTGAGTTTGATGTTAAATTTGAGCAAACTTTGTTCAGAACTAAATTAGAGTCTTGTTTGAGCGAAACTATCTTCGATGAGAAAAGGTTCAAAGATTTGATTTTAGTTGCATCTGTGAAGCCTATAGTGATTCATACTCAGAACCAACATCCACTCCAACCCCTCACAACAGCCATGGCAACTATATTTTCCCCTCTTGTACTTCCTTCTCAATTACATGATTTTCCTCGGGAGTATAATCTAAGGATCAAACTGTATGATGCTGAAGGAAGTGTGTCAACCCAAAAACATCTAGATTGGTTCAATGATTTTATAGACTTGGAAGAAGTGATTTTGAAGATGCAAAAATGAGGTTGTTTTCACAAAGTCTTGCAGGAGAACTGAGGAAGTGGTTCATAGCTCTTCCAACAACTAGTATCATAAATTTTGAGGCCTTTTAAACCAGTTTTCTTGCAAAATGGGGCGACAAGAAAAATCCTCTTCAGTTGTTAACTCAGTATAATAACATGAGGAGATCACCTAATGAAACAGTGTAGGATTTTTCAGTCATATTTGTAAAGGTATATAATTTGATCCCTACTGAGTTAACCCCCCCCCCCTTAAAGCTACTCAACTCAGATATGTTGATTCCTTTGAAAGTGATTTTGCATTGTTATTAAGGGAACAAATATCTGCCTCATTAGATGATATGATGGATGATACAATAGAAGTTGAGGTGAATCTAATGGATTCAGGAAAGATCAACTCTAACTTTGATAGGGACATGAACAAAGATCAAGATAAGGGACATCCTTCAACCTCACAAACATCAGAAGAAAGGTTTTAAATGATGATGAAAACTATGGAGAAAATGATGGAGAGAATGGTCTTAGACAATAATCCTAATGTTAGAGAATAGGCTGATGGTCCACCCAGAAATCAGAGAATATTATCAATCCCACAAATCATACAAAGAGATCAGAGAAATTAGGGGAATCAGGGAAATCAAGGAAATCAAGGAAATCAGGGTGACCAACAAATAAGGCCTCATTTTCAAAATAATTATGTGAATGAGAATTATGATGGAAATTTTGAAGACAACATGAATTGTTGTGATTCTAATTAAACAAAAGTGTTTTTGACTAAAGAAGAGCATGACTAGTTCATGAATGCAAATGAGATCTTCATGCAAGATTCAGAGGAAATTTTATCAGTAGAAAGGGAAGATTACCAAGCAGAATTGCAGAATGCCATCATGCAATTCCAGAGACAATATAATCTTCGAAACCAAAAATTTCCTGCAAACCATCCAAAGGGGAATCCTCCAAAGGGAAATACTACCAAAGAAGTTCAAAATAACATACCTTCTTCAAGTCATCCCAAAAGGGACTCTGTCTCTAAAGATGTTGTGGACAAAGAAAAGAAGAAAGAAGAGCCCCAGAAGAAAATACTAGAAGCAAGGAAAGAGATAGTCAGGAAGGAGGTAGAGAAGACCTCCTCTTCCTTTAATTTTGAAAGTGAAATGGCCCAGATTAAAATATTTGTACCTTTCAATGAGTTGATAAAGAACACTGAATACATAAATCATATCATCAATATGCTCAAGATGGAACAAAATTCTGACACTTTGAACATACAAAATGATCATCCTGCCATCTTGTTTGGCCCACATGTAGAGGAAAATGGTGATGTCGATGAAGTTCCACCTTTCTATGTCAGTTTGAGTATTCATGAAATGACTCTACATAATGGTATGTTGGATTCTGGAGCAGCCCACAACCTGATTCCCATGGTGTTCATGGACCAATTGGGCCTGGACATCACAAGGCCTTACAAAGATTTGTTCTCCTTTGATTCAAGAAAGGGGAAATGCCTCAGCCTAATCAAAGATCTGGTGGTTTCTTTGTCCCAAATTCTAGCAAAGAACATGGTGATAGATGTATTCGTGGCCGATATTTCTCTCAAGTTTGGCATACTTCTATCTAGGGCATGGGCTGCAATTTGAAAGGAACTTTGAAAATGGATATTTCATATGCCACTATCCCTGTGCTTGGTCAAGATAAGAAGTTGTACAAGGAAGTATTACTCATATATATGGTCAGTAACAAGGCCCATCCAAATAATTATCCCATCTACTATGTGGAGACTTAGTTTGGTTATTTTATTTTCTTCAATGATTTGTGTTTGGAAGAGGAAATGCTAGATATTGACATGGCTACCAAAGATCAATCTGATCAACAAAATGAGGAAAATTCAGAGTAGCAAAGTGATGCAGAAAATCACATGTGGAATATGAGTTTCAATGGAGCTATCAATAGAGAAGGAGCAGGGGTTGGAGTGTGGATCAATTGCCCCAAAGGAAATTCAAAATTGTGTTCTTACAAACTTGCCTTTAATTCCACGAATAACATGG
>ML844852.1:59856-86238 GCA_009831015.1 Picea engelmannii | reverse complement strand
ATTTGGATAAGTTTGTCATAGTATTCCTGGATAACATACTTATCTATTCTAATTCTGAAGAGGAGCATAAGCATCACTTAAGACTGGTGTTGCAAGTACTAAGAGAACATGAGTTGTATGCCAAGTTGAGTAAGTGTTCTTTTTATAAAAAGTAGATCCATTTCTTGGGACACATTATTTCAGAGTAGAGGATAACAGTAGATCCAAAAAAGATCGAATCCATTAGAGGATGGACAACACCTAGAAATGTGTCAGATGTCAAATCTTTTATGGGATTAGCGGGATACAATAGAAGGTTCATAATAGGGTTCTCTAAGATTTCTCATCCCATCACTTATTTTCAAAAGAAGGGAACTAAATTTGAATGGATACTCAAGTGTGAAAATAATTTTAATCTGTTGAAGGAATTACTTACTAGTGCACCTGTGTTAAAGATTGCTGACCCAAATGAAAGTTTTGTGGTATGTACAGATGCATGTAAGGAAGGACTTGGGTGAGTCCTCATGCAAAATGGACATGTCATTGGATATGAGTCCAGAAAGATTAAGGAACATGAGAGGAACTATGCCACCCACGATTTATAACTTGCTGCCATTGTCCACACCTTGAGGACATGGAGGCATTATCTCATGGGGAAGAAATTTGAATTAAGGACATACCATATTGGCCTGAAGTATCTTTTTGAATAGTTGAACTTGAATGTCAGGAAAAAAAGATGTCTGGAATTTTTAAGTGAATATGACTTCGATATCAAGTATATCAAAGGAAAGGAGAATAAAGTTGTCGATCTGCTTAGTAGAAGAGTGCATCTCATGCATGCTACTATTGTCAGTATGCATCAGTCATACTTGAAGAGAATAATTTTAGATGGTCTTGTTACAAATCAACATTACCTACAGGTAAAGGAAAACTTATAGCAAGGAAATGTACAACATAAAATAAAGGAGTATGAGATAAAGGAAGACAGATTACTCATGCATAAAAATAGAATCTATGTTCCTAGTTCTGGAGAACTGAGGAATTTGGTACTGAAGGAAATGCATGATGTTCCTTATGCTGGACATCCTGATTACCAGAAAACAATTATAGTAGTAATAAGCCAGTTATTTTGGTCGGGAATCAAGAAGGATGTTGTTGATTACATCGCTTGATGTATGGAATGTTAGAAGGTGAAGGTTGAGCATAGGCACCCAACAGGTTTTCTGCAGCCATTTCCAATCCTAGAAAAGAAATGGGAAGTGATCACCATGGATTTCATCACAGGATTACCTAGAAGGAATAAGCAACATGATTCAATCACGGTGGTGGTTGAAAAATTAACAAAGGATGCTCATTTTGTGCCTGTGAAGACAACACATACAACGACTAATATTGCATAAATTTTCATGAAGGAAATTGCTAGGTTGCATGGGATACCGAGGACAATCATCTCTGACAGAGATACAAAGTTTACCTCCAATTTATGGAGGGGATTGTTTAAAGGATTTGGCACAAATCTAAACTTTAGCACCGCGTATCATCCCCAAACGGATGGGAAAATAGAGAGGGTCAATTGAATAATTGAAGACATGTTGAGAATGTATGTGATGGATAAGCCATCTAAGTGGGAAGATTACTTACACTTGGTTGAGTTTTCATATAATAATGGGTATCAAGATTTATTGATAATGAGCCCATTTGAAGCCTTTTATGGTAGGAAATGCAATACTCCAATGAGATGGGACAACCCAACAGATAGAGTGGTACTTGGGCCGGAGTTTCTCAAGGACGTGGAAGACTAGGTGGTTAAGATCAAGCAAAATTTAAAGGCATCTCATGATAGACATAAATTTTATGCCGACAAGAACAGGAAAGCTAGAGAATTTAAAATAGGGGAGCATGTACTTTTGAAAGTGAATCCCAAGAAAATATCTTTTAAATTGGGTAGTTGTACAAAGCTGGCAGCCAGATTCTATGGTCCATTTGAAATATTGGAAAGAATAGGGCTAGTTGCATACATGCTTGCATTGCTTGCTTCCATGAATGTGCATAATGTATTTCATGTATCTTTACTAAAGAAATATGTACATGACCCTAACGATGTTATTGATTGGCATCTGATTCAAGTAGAGACGGAGGGAGACTTTCAGGTTCATCCAGTGCGGGTATTGGACAAAAAGGTCAAAATGCTCCGGAATCGAGTTATAGAGCTGGTAAAAGTTCAGTGGACCTGCTACGGTCTTGAGGATGCTACGTGGGAGCATGAATATGCCATGCGAGCAGAGTACTAAATTTGAGATTTTGATCTCTATTTTGTATATGCACTGAGGACAGTGCCAAGATAAGGGGGAGGGGATGTAACACCCCGGGTTTAGAACCCCCATTTTTAAACAATGTATTGTTACAATACTGAGAGGCCTTAGTGCCCAAACAATTATCAAAGGGCTAGTATGCCCAAGAAATGTAATTTTTTGATAATTATTAATAATAAACACATCGCTAGCTGCTAGACATATAAGGACTAGAGTTATAGGGGGATATGATTCCACAAGAGAGGGGGCTTGAGGGGCTAAGTGTTTATTCCTATGTTAATTACCCTTTTTTCCTAAGGGAGGGGATCAATTATGTGAGCTTCTTGGGGAAGGACAAGAGGTTCTTGATTCCCCATGAAGATTACTTAAACCCACCTCTGGTCTAATGGGGGGGTTCGACCGATGGATTTTTCGCTGATTTTCCTGTACGTTCATTCATTTCCCTGACACCCTTTCATGCACTCACTTACCCATTTATCGATCCATCCTCACTTGCATCTTGGATGGGTAAAGGGAAAGGAATTTCTGAATATTAGCCATGAGATAGTTGACTATAATGGTCTCTGGTGCAATCTAGCCATGAATTGGGGCTTGCATGTCTGAGATGCGTTGGCATGTGCCCTGTTTTTCTCACAACTGCGAGTCTTGATATTTCCAACATTGAGATTCTAGAACAACTCTACTGGTGGCCCTGGATAAAGGAGAAGTAATTCCTGAGGGACTGCATGGCAGAGAAAGGTGGAGGTCCATTCTCTCAGGTGGTACAGGCTGGGTAGAAGGGATTTGGGTACTTGGATTGTTGTGGGTGTTAGGAAACCTGTGAGAGCTTGAGAGCTGACTAGTTTGGGAACTCAAGAAAACTCTAGAACCATCCTTGTGGATTCATAGCCCTGGCTCGCGGGTGACACTCCTGTTGATATTTGGAGCAGTGGTGTCTACGGTTGGGTGGAAAGTCCTTGGTCTGCAACCAATTGGTGTCGCCTTTTTATAAAGATAAGTGCTCTCTGTTGTGATATTATTATCTGTGTATAAATGTATTATGTTGTGTATTTTAATTATCGTTTAACTAAATCTTAGATTATGCATTCTTTCTTGATATTGTTGTGCATGTTGTTAAATATTTTATCTTATGCGTCCTTATTAAATAAGAAGGTACCGATAAGAGTATGAAGTACAAATGGTGGGCTTGAAGCTAGCATACCCCGGCCTGTGGGTGGTTGAGGATGTTACATGACTGACCCCTTATACACATGAGAGTGAATAATGAATCATCCCCCCAAAACACACTAAGGCCAACAATATATATTAGATGCCTTAAACTTGACACTTGTCACTTTCAGAAGTAGCTATGGCCACTTGGTGACTTGTTCCCAACCTCAGGAACTTAGGATAAAATAAATATCCATAACTTACACTTTTTCGAAAATATTAATAAAATGTTCCCTAGGACTTAAGTCCCCCCATTTTCCATTTTTCAGTGGAGCTCAACCCCCATTTCTTTTCGTCTGACCTATTTGCGCATGATGATGTAATATTATATTAATAACTTGAGTATGATTACTTTTACATGGATAGACACACTAGACTATCTGCATCCTGACTCACCAGCTTCATAACCACATAGGCTCTCTGGCCTCAATACACACACACACACACACACACACACACACACACACACTCAACTCGGCTCAGTGCACACTCTTGGTCATCCCTGTGCACTTACCCAAGTGTGCGCAACACTGTGAAATGTGTGCACCCTTTTCTTTAATAACAATTATCCACGCATTACTCAGGTGCACGAAAAACAAAACTTGGTTCCAATGACTCAGCAACCTATATGCACAATTACAAAGGGTTCAGATTAGGAACATTACATTCCCCTCCCCCTTATTTATGCACTGTCTTGAGTGCATCATATACACATGTACATACAAAATTTCAAGCATATTCAAAAAGATACAGATACTCTACCCACATAGCATCTTCACACTCCCAACATGCATCCTTGAGACCATACCAGGTCCATTGTACGTTTACTGGCTCCATGGATCAATTCCAGAGTTGTTTGATTTTCTGATCCAATATGCGATACAGTCGCACTCAAAAATCACCTTTTGTCTCCACCTGAATCACATTTCAATCAATAATATGATGAGCATCAGGTATGTACTTTTTAAGCAATGACACATGGAAAACATTATGAATACACAAGGATGCAAACAATGCAATCATATATGCGATAGGACCTATTATCGCACAATCTATACTTGTCCAAGCCAAAAAGGAAAGTAGGCCTATATTGACGTAACACAAAGGTAATCCTATCATTGTCACCCCAATAGGGTACCGCTTTCTCTTTAGGAGGAGGAAAATGTCACTCCAAGGGAGATGTCCCAGGACCTAGTTGGTTGATGAAGGAAGATACGACAAGATAATACCACCCCTCTCTCTAGGTCACTCAAATGAATGTAGTCACTTGGAATGGTTAAGTCAAGGGGGTTAATGGGAAATAAGGTGAATGATACCTGCCCTTTACCAAAGAAACAACAAACGTTATCCAATGATATCAATGCATTCATTTAGTGACTTCAATATAAAATTTTCTACCGAGAATGTTTATGCAATAAAGATAGATGTGTAGCAATAATAATAAATCCATAAATTGTAACTTATTAGGACAATATAAAAAATATAAAGACCTTGCGATGATAGTACTTTTACCACTTTCAATTTCTAGATTAATAGAATCCAAAAAATGAATTTTAAAGGGCTGTCAAATTACTTATGAAAACAATAAATTAACAACTATGACAACAATAGACAACTTCGGAAAAGTACCTTGTTAAGGCAATTTAATAGATACTTTTAGCATTTAATGATTGTGGCTTGCCTAGTACAAATTCCGAGTGGCTTATCAATCAACAAATGAATCTAAGAGGCTATCAAAAGTGACAGTAACATAAACAAAATAAGAATGATAATAACTGCAAGAAACCCTTAGAAATGCACTTAGTGGAAAGAAATTTAGACACACTTTAACTCCAACTGATAGTACTTTGCTTCATGCAATTTTCTAGGTTGGTTTGGTTAACCTATAAGCTAAATGAGCTGCTATATAGTGGTTGTAGCAGTGTTAGCAACAACAACAAATTAGTACCTTAAAACTAGGTTAGTAGGTTAGATTAAGTTAGTAGAGATAACAAGTGAAGTTGAGTGTAGTCTTGTAAAGGAATAAGAGAAGAGGACTAGTACCTTCAAGGGGAATGGAGTCAAGGTGGATGGCTTCTTCTAAGCTGCAAATCAAATGATGATGAGGCACAAAAGTCTAAGAGGGAAAATGCATAGGAGAAGTAGTAACCTAAGTCCCCTTGTGCATTGACCTTAAGAGACAAGATGCTAGGGTGTAGGAAATTCTAGGCCCTAATGCCTTTCTCTCCTTAGGCTTCTTATGGAGTAAAATTTATGCAACAATAACAAAGTCAAAATCCTTAGAGTGCTAGCAATTTAAGGCTCTAGGGTTTCACTAGTTATTAGGTCAATTCAATGAAAATCTTAGCAAATAAGAAGTAAGAAAGTATCAATTTAAGTCTCTTACTTCAAGCATTAAGTACACCATGAAATTTCATAATATTGTATGAGAAAATAAAACCATACAACAAACCATTCAATAGATGAAAAAAATGCAGATTTTACTTACTTGCACCAAGAATAATCATGAGAATACGATGCAAGATCACCACAAAATTTCCAAGATTGATCCAAGTTGCAAAAAATAGCCTTATACAAGAATGGTGCCTCCCAAATTCAGCCAATAACCCTCATTAGGGAGAAAATTTCAAATCTCTTGTCTTAGATGACAAGTTCTGATGATCAAAATGAGAGTACTTTATGTTTATTTATACAAACTTTGACCTTTAATTAATTTTAGGTAAAAGATAAGGCCGACCTGGCCAATTTATAATAAATTCATTTTTGACATAATAAAAATTAATTAGCATCTAAAGACACCTCAAAGGGTGACATCATGCCCTTCTAGGGTGACGTTGAGGCTCACAAGTAAAACAGTGAGCTATAAAAGTGGGGCACTTGGCCTACAAAGTTCCCAAAGGATGTGCACACATGCCAATAGGCTGATAAATGCCTCCAAAATGAAAACCGTAGCTTTGGATGATGTTTAGGGCTATGATGGTGATGCCCAGGGCCCTCAAGGGATACATTTTATGTGGAAGAGAAAGGTCCCCCTGGGTCTAGGTATCCTAGGGTGCCTCCAAAGGAAATTTCCTTCTTTTTCCCGGTGAAAGTATTCGATTTCTTCTTACCCCTGGTTAGGGTTTCAACATCCATCTGTGGGATTTAAGCCCCCATGAAGGTATAAGATAATCATTCCCTCATGTGTTCCTATCCACCAAGAAAGTTCCTACAACAACAACAAGTATGCCCTCTAGGGGTTCATATGTCACATGGATCATAGCATGTAAATCACATCCAATAATTAAATTACCCAAACATTTGCATCAAACCCCCCTTAACCTAGAAAAAATATCAAAGACATTATGTAATTTGACAAGTTAAGTTTGGATAAGGTATCAAGGTGTCCTATTGGGATAACCTCACTTAATTTTGGGGTGTTTCCTAGGTGGGATCTAGTCCAAGTCATGTGAGTGTATGCAGTGGCATGGGGTAAGTGTTTGGGCATGGGGTGCATGCGATACCAAGGAAATGTAAAGTATTACCTATGGGTGCCTTTGTAGAGGGAGAGTTGTACCTTTCCATAACTATAATTGTTTCCTAGCCCATTCATTTCCTTTTATTATTATCTTTATTTATTTTGATATTTTTCTCTTGTGCTTCAAGGGAATAGTTGAGGGCCACTGTCTTGGCTTATTGACCAGAGGTGACAGTGTTATCCACAAAAATTTCATGGAAATGAGAAGGATAGTTCATGATGAGAGCCCCTTTCTCTTGGATATGCCACCAAGAGCCACTACCCTGGTTTGGTGACCAGATAGGTGGTAGTTTCATACCGCTACATGGCCATGGCCATAATAGGTCGGTTCGTGATGAGACCTCCTATCCATAAACTAGTACATTGAGTGTTTATGTATCTTATTGGTCCCCTTTTATTACTGAAAATATTTTCACTGATTTCTCGTGGATCCCTGGGTGAAGCATATCAAAGGTTTCAAAATTGTCTTTTAACTCGTTCCATCTACTTTTACCCTCCATGCCTTTAGTTCCTTCTTCCCACGAGATAAGGTACAACCCTTCCTTATGTATCCAATACCAATTCCGAAACAAGGGTAGGGGATATGAGAGGAATAAATATGGAAAGTGGTAAGTATGGAGGGAATGAACAAAAAAATTTCATAGATCCACCCAATGGAAACCCATCCTAAAGGGAAATCAACTTACTAGGGCACAATGTCACCCTTCCAGGTATGAATGAGGAAAATAGCATAATTTCTAAGAAAACATCATGAAATGAAGAAGGATTCAATACAACATATTCAAGTGCTTCAAAAATCAGAGTGATACATACCATGATACCCAGACTCATTACCTCATGGCGCAAGACTCACTACTACTTCAGGATCGAGATGGTGGTATGGATACTATTTTTGTTGATAAATAGACTACACTGAAGAAAAGAGGGGCCCTCTGGGGCGATGTTCAATTCATTCGACTCTCATTACTCCATGTCTTGGACCCGTGGGCCGCAAGAGGTGATCTGCTTAGTTATCCCTAGGCTAGGGGATAATAGGACCAATCCTCTCTAGGATTTGAAATGGCCCACAATAGTGCACTTCCAACTTAGAACAATTTCCCAACTTTAGGGAACTGCGTCTAGATTTCAGTTTTAAGAACACATGGTCACCCACTTTAAATTCTCTTTGGGTTCTTCCTTTGTCTGTACAATGTTTTTTCATGTCTTGGGCAACCTTTAAATGTTTCCTTATCTTTACCATGTTCTCCTCCATTTCTCAGAGCAGATCTGATCTAACTACTACGTGGTCTGCTGGGTTGTCCCAACTCACTAGTGTGTTTCACTTTCTACCATAAAGTGCCTCAAATGGGCTCATATTTAAAGATGTTTGATACCCATTCTTGTAATAAAACTATACTAAATGAAGGTAGTCTTCCCATTTCGATGGTTTATCCATCACATACATCTTCAACATGTATTCAATCACCCGATTTACCCTCTTTGTTTTTCCATATGTCTCAAGGTGATATCTTGTGAAAAATTTCGTATTTGTCCCAAATCCTTTGAATATCCCTTTCTAAAAATTCTAGGTGAACTTGGAATCTCTGTCAAACACAATTCACTTAAGTACATCATGCAACTTTGTAATGCCTCGCATGTATATTTCAGCAATATTGGATGCCTTGTGCACTGACTTCACTGGAATAAAATGGGCAGCTTTAGTAAGGTTGTAGACCACTACCATAATATAATCAGGTTTCTTAGCAGTCATAGGTAGCTTAGTAATGAAATCCATGGTTACAACTTCCCACTTCCACTCAAGAATGGGAAAATTCTATAGCAAACCAGTTGGATTTCTATTCTCAGTCTTGACCTTTCGACATTTAATGCATCTAGCAATAAAATTAGCAACTTTCTTTTTCATACATGGCCAATAGGATTGATTTTTTACTGTGAAAATTGTCTTCTGGTAACCTAGATGTCAAGAATAAGGAACCTTATGCATCTATGACAATAATTTTTTTTTCAATTCCTAATAATTTAGCACGTAGACTCTGTGCATATACATAAGGATTCCATCCTCTTTTATCTCATAACCTTCAAATTTATGCTGTGACAAACCTTGTTGTAAAGTATCCTTTATGTCCACATAGCGTTGATCAGATTTGACAACTTCTAAAACTATGTCGCACAAATCCAATTTGTACATGATAATGGATGTATCATGCATCTCGTGCACCTCCTACTAACTTCATCAACCACCTTGTTCTCTTTTCCTTTGATATGATTTATGTCAAAGTCATACTCACCGAGGAATTATAACCACTTGCTTTGTCTGGCATTTAAGCTTAGATGTCTAAAAAAATGCTTTAGAACACTATGATCTGTTTTCAACTCAAATCTCTTACCCATGAGATAGTGTCACCACATCTTCAAGGCATGCACTATGGCTTCCAATTCTAAGTCATGAGTAGCATAAATCCTTTCATTCTCTTTTAAATTTATTGATTTGTAGCAAACCACATGTCCATTCTGACTAAGGACTCCACCAAGCCCTTCCTTGCATGCATCTACACATACAACAAACTCTACATCTGAATCAACAATTCTCAAAATTGGCACACTTGTCAACAAACTCTTCAAGTGCTAAAAAATCCTTTCACAATTCAAAGCACATTCAAACCACACACATTTATTTTTCAAGGATGTAATTGGATGCATAATTTTTGAGAATCCTTCAATAAACCTTCTGTAATAACCTGCAAGTCCCATAAAGGACCTCACCTCTTTGAAATTTCTTGGTGTTGTCCATTCCTCAATGGATTTTATCTTTTCCATATCCACAACAATCCCTTCCTTGGAAATGATATGACCCAAATAATGAATCTGTCATTGGTAAAATTATCACTTGATTAACTTTAGATAAATATGATTCTCCCTCAATACTTGCAGTACCATCCTGAAGTGTTGCTCATGCTCTTCTTTAGACTTTGAGTAAATAAATATGTCGTCTAGAAATAAAATGACAAAATTATCTAATTAACTTCTGAAAACTCAATTCATCAAACACATGAATACAACTAGTGCATTTGACAACCCAAATCGCACCACTATGAACTCATAATGTTTGTACCTCATTTTGAAGGAAGTCTTGTTGTTGTATTCTTCTTTAATTCTCACTTGGTGATATCCACATCTGATATCGATCTTTGAAAATATTTGTCTGCCCCTCAGCTGATCAAAGAGGTCATCTATCCTTGGAAAAGGATACTTGTTCTTTATTGTTACTTTTTTCAATTGCCTAAAGTCGATACAAAGTCTCAACGTACCATCCTTCTTCTCCACGAGCAATAATGGGGCAGTCGAAGGTGACACTCTTGGGTGTATATACCCCTTATTCAAAATCTCTTCAAGTTACATATGCAACTCTTTCAACTCTGTTGCACTCATCCTATAAGGAGTCTTGGATATGGGAGTTTCTCCAGGAATCAAGTTTATATAGAAATCAATATCTCTCTTTGATAGAAACCCTGATATCTCTTTAAATACATCCTCAAACTATTTCAGTATTGTGTAGTCTTCAACACTTGACACTTTATCCTTAGGCGCCTCTTCCATGTGCGCTGCAAATACTTGACATCCTTTCCTGTATATTTTCTTCAACTGCAAGTCTGAAACTTATTTGATAGTTACAACTCTTGGAATTTCTTGAACTACCCTTAAGTTCCCTTCCTCATCCAAGAAAATAAATGTCTTATTGTAACATTCTAGAACAACATGATGTTGGTCCAACCAATCCATACCAATAAGGAAATCATACGTGCCCAAAGGTATAATATTCAAATTATCTTTTGTTCACATTCCATTCATTTCCATTGGACATGCCCTAACCATCTAATTAGTTTTCCTTTTTTCTCCTGTAGCTAACTGCACCAACAAAGGTTTTCCAAGCTTTCTTCTCAGCAATTGTAATCTTTCCACCATCTTAGCATCTAGATAAATATGACTATCTAGTGAATCAATTAAAATAAAAATGGGTTGCTCATTAATCTTACCTTCCACTTCAATCATGTGCGACTGAAACTCAACTTGCTTGTTATCTGAGGATGCGTAAATCCTTGGTACATTTCTTCCCATGTTTTCAACTGTCGCAACTTGTTGAACACTATGTGTAGTCCTCGCTTTATCACCTCTTTGAGGGAAATCCCTGTGCATATGATCTCCACCACAACCCAAACATTTGGTGAGTCGTGATGATGCCTATAAAAACCTCTTGCTTCTCTTATTTTCTCATCATGAGACCAATGACTTCTTTACCTATTCGACTTTGTCTCCTTATCCATTTTATTTTCTATTATGTCAAAGCTTTGCATCAGTTTGAAATTGAAGTCATCTTGTTTCTCCTTGGATTTTATAAGCCTTTCATGATCAAATTTATAGCTCTAGACACCTTTTTTCAATCCCTTTATGGTTTCTACCAAGTTAATGTGCTCCTCCTTGGATTATGTACGATCAACACCCAAACCGACATAAAAATATTTGAATTCATTATCATGGCTAAAATCTCTCTATGCATCTTCCATGCTTTTTGACATTCTGCATTGATTTTGTCTTGCTCTAATCGCCAATAATTCTAAAAAATGTGCAAGCAACAAGATTTGTTAGAAGAATCCATGAGAAAACTTCATGAAAACTATGCACCATTTTGTGAGTATCCTTTATTTTGAATCTCATGAACGCACTGGTATTCAACACATGCTAATGTGCGATGTCAATATCCAACATATACACCACGTATTAGTATCACACATGCACCACAATTGTTTTTCTCCATGCAGCCCCAATCCTTAGTGTACACACTTACGCATTCTTATTTTAGGTGCACCATGTCCACACTATAATTCCAAACTCGTCCACTTACCTGTCCAATTTTTTTCTTAAATAGAAACTTGGCCCATGTAGGCTTAGTGTTGAAGCCGTAGCTCTGATACCATAATGTAATGTCCCTAACCACCCAGGTTGGGCCATGCCACACAATCTCAACTTTTGTCACTCTGAAACCAATATGTAACATTCCCATTACCAAACTTCTTGTAATACCAACTATAACACCATCTAGCTTACTATTGAACAATGATATTTTGAAAATACACTGCGCAGATTCTACTCTAAACACTAGTCTGCATAGTATCACTTGAAGTAATGCGCTCAATCTCAAGCTGAGTCATGACACACAAATGATAAAAGTGGAAGTAACACAATGCAACTATGCACAAGCATATTGAATACGCAACACTATTGTGCGCGCAACCATTCTGATGTCATTATCAAATCAGTCCTACTTGTACATGTAGACTACTTCCCTATGCACACAAGTAAATCCAGCCTCTGATGCACACAAAATATTCTCTGCACACACAACCATTCAAACCTCTTCTTTAAGACTCATAACCAAAAATCATAAGGTTAATTTAACAAGAAAAATAACAATAATTGTCATAGTCATGCACAATTATAACAATGAATATCAACACCGCACTTAAGTGTGC
Source organism: Picea engelmannii (assembly GCA_009831015.1). Lineage (NCBI taxonomy): Eukaryota > Viridiplantae > Streptophyta > Pinopsida > Pinales > Pinaceae > Picea > Picea engelmannii. Next base: position 73,693 of record ML844852.1, on the reverse strand, counting down.
AGGAAACATAATGAAAAATAATAACAATTACTTATATGCAACAACATACAAGGATTAAACCCATATTAAACATAGATAATTAAGCACACATTAAATGAGAAAAACACATAAAGACACTTATCTTTTATGAAATTCACCAACTGCACGTAGAACTAAGATGTTCCTCCCAACCATAGACTTTGTTTCTCATATACTTTCACCAACAGGTCACCCCCGAGCTGGGGCTTAAATCCACTAGGGAAATAGGGTTCCTAATTCCAGGTTAAGGTCTAATACTCAATAGAATTTCTCAATCCAAGGTGCACGCTGTTGCAACTAGCCTACAACATCTCATTCCCCATGCACCTGTCACACTCAAGGAAGTGTGTCCCTTCTCTACTTAACAGTCCCTTGGTTTCCCCCCTTCCCTTCCAGGATTCTAGCAATAGACTGAACATGAAGTCTCTAATACCTACATCTAATGCCAAATGCACCAGGAAACAATTCCCAGCAAAACTTTCACCTGGAGAGATTGCTCATTGCTAGCAGGGAAAACCCCCCTATGTTTACACCAGGGTTTACAATGTAGGAAGATCACAATCGTCTAAAAGTCTCCTAATTTTTTAACTACCCCAAACATATCCCAAACTCATACATGAAAGACAAAGTGAGAAGGATCAAGTAACTATACCTTTTACTCTGCGTCCGGTGACAATCCTCTCACGCTTGATAGCTCCGCTGACTACAAACCTCCTCCCAAGGCTGACCTGCATTCACAAATAGATAAATAGGAAACTACAAACATGCATCTCATATATAAATCATGGGTTGGATGTTAGAATCAAAATGAAAACATTTGACACATCATATTTCGGGACATGAAAAGTATTTTTTTTATTGATAATACAATGATCACTAACAACAAGGTCGACTACTGCTCCATGAACCTAGTCCGAGCTCCTCTTTACCAAGCTCCAAGTGTGCCTTCGTGTATCTTTCTCCTCTCAAAATTATTCTAGGGAAATGGAATGGTTTTATGATGGAGGAAAAAGGGAAAAATGGGGAATTTTGATGAAATTCTCATAAGATGGCTGCAATTTCTTGGGGCAAGGAGGGAATGTGAAAAGGATGGTTATTCAGTTGGGTGACAGGATATATGTGTTTTTATTGTTGGGAAACTACCCAATAGCCCGTAATCTCAACCAATTCCCTGCAAATTTTTAATTTTTCAAATTTTGCGAGTATATGCGGGTTGTAGTGGTGCAACTAGAATACGTACATGGGCTGTAGTGGTGTAGCAGGCATACATACATGGGAAGTAATGGTGCAGGGCGCATACATCTTCAAAAATAGTGTTTTTCAGAAGAGCAACTCAGTGATGGCTTGGAAAAAATTGCAAGTAAGAGGGCCAGATGCCATGTATGCATATGTAGAGAAATTTAGGGTTATAACAGATGTCTCCTAATGTGTGAGGTCAGAAGAGCATATGATGGCCGAAATACATTACAAAATCTTCACCAATGTATGAAGTGAGTGAGCTAAAGACCAAAGTTCGAGAGGCGCCATCTGCAAAAATAACAATTGTCTCTTCGAGGCGGCCATACCCATGCTCGGGGTGAAATAAATCATGGCTACCAATCAAATACACTACAGATCCATGTCATATAACTATATAAAGTGTAGCTGTGAGCAATACACAACGATCTACATCTCAAAATCAAAGATATGCAAGTATAGTATCCATCTTCAAGAAACCAATAACACATGATGGATGGAGATGAGGTCTTTAGATCTTGAGCAACAACTTCAAATATTGAAAACTCGGGTAGGAGTGCAATGCAAGTGTATGGATTCACTACCCAGAGGTCTTCGACGGCTTGTCGAGAAAAGACAAGAGAATATCGATGATCAGGAAAATAACTTCATTGATTTCGAACAAGGACTTGATTGGACTTTTGGGATTGTCGGGCATGAGGTCAAGAGACAAGCTACAGAAAGGCCGACTTAGGCTGGGTGAAACTTCCATTGGACAATAGCATGACAGATGATTAGACTCATGTAGCATGACATTGACATAAATTCACGATGCAGGAGGCAACACAAACTCTCCATGTGTTTGGAAGAATAACCAAATGGAGGAGGACACATCTATATGTAGCGAGAACAACTTCCTAAGGTCATATTATATTGAAAATATTGACAAACAAATGGAAGGATGTGCTTTGTCCAAGGGCAAGTCATTGTGGTGCCAAAAAAGAATATATATTTCTCATCCTCTTTTTGGGTTTTATTTTTTATTTTTTTGTCTTTTCAATAATTTTAAAGATCTTGAAAAAGAATAAAAGAATGCTACGTTACAAAGGAGGAATGAGTGTCTCAAGAATACTAGTTCCAAGTGAAAGGAACACACTAATGCTCAGAGCAAAGAGACATGTGCAGGAAAAGGACACTCGGGAAAATTCTTCCATGGGTCAAGGTGTCAAGACGCAAAGGAAAAGTGCTACAAGTCTTGGGTATAAGGCATGCTTCAAAGGTTCAGTTGAGAGAAACATGGAGCTGACATTAGGCCAAATAAGTAGAGAAGAAAATGCAATTAATAAGACACAATGAAAACCCCCTTCAATGTAATTTTAACGAGCCCAGAGAAGGTAATCTCGGTAGTTTTTTCACGTTTAGAGAGTATGAAAAAACGTAAAAGAAGACTCCACTGGGTTACCTTTTTCGAAGATAGTCTAGTGGGTTCAAAAAAGGGGTAAAATAGCACCGAAAAGACATTTATTCAAAACCATTTTAATGAGTGTGACAAAGACAAGATCACTCAACAATATTTTCAGTTTTAAGGAGTCTAAAAAGAGCTTAACTATGGACTCATAACCTTTTTCTAGATTTAGTCCCCTTAGCTTGAAAAAGTATTAAATTTACTTAGGAGAAATCTCCCGGTGAGACGAATCTCTCGAGGTGTACCTTTTTTCTCTATAATCTACAGGCTATAAAAAGGGGTAAACTCATGCCAATATATGTTTTTCTAGACAAATTTAACGAGTGTGAAAGAACAAGGTCACTCAACGATGTTTTCAATTTTAGGGAGTCTGAAAAGAGATTAACTATGGACTCCATGGGGGTTCCTTTTTCGTAAATTTAGTCCCTCAGGCCCAAAAAAGGGTTAAACTTATACCTAAGAATTCTCTTCTAGCGAACTGAAGTTCCTAGAGTATAACTTTCTTCGTACAATTGACGATCCAGACCAAAAAATGGGTAAACTACCGCCGGACAGACATGCCTTCAAATTTTAGTTTGGTGAGCGTGAACGACAACAAGATATCTCAAAAATGTTTTCATGTTTTGAGAGTCCGAAAAGGGCTTAAAGAAGACTCCAAGAGGTTAATTTTCTTAGTTAATCTAGACGAGATTGAAAAGCATAAATATAGTCTCATTAGATGTTACTTTCAGATTTCAAAGCGAGCTTGAAAGACAACAAAGCACGCTCATTTTTGGGAGTCCCGAGGGTGAGGCCAAAGGTGATGGTGCATCAAACAAATGAGGCTCAATCTCGTAATCATGATAGGACTAAAAGGACTCCCGAGCCTAAAGTCATAGGAGACAACACGGACGCCAAAATACAACAAGGATCTATCTAGGGCAGTCATGTAGAGGTAGTCTCTACCACCTAATTACGACACTTCTAAAGAAGAAACGATAGTTTCATGTCGCACTTCAGTGGGATCGATCCTATGACAAAGCCAAAAAGATGACAACATGCAGAAACTAGAGGTGGAATCCTAACTTATATGCAAAAAGTTGGAAAAAATGACTTTTACCAAAGGACCTTTAAAATGACCCATCTCCCCCCCAAAAAATTTACCAAACCAAAATAAAAGTGCATCGTGACATCCAATAAGAAACTCATGAACCATGTTAAATGATTTTCAAGCCATAAAAAATGACAAAAGGGTTCAAAAAAGTGGCAAAAGGGCCAAAAAAGTCTATAAATAGAAGCTGACAACTCATTTTCACCATTGCAATTTGAAAATTAACCAGAAGGTAAAAAAATACCCCTTTTCTAAAAGAGTTGATTATGGAAGCTTCATAGAACGAAACAAACTTCCGCTTGAACCAAGTAAGTATAAACTTGTCCCTCTTGCATTTCCATATTTCCATTTCAAATTTCTTTTAGTTATTGGGGGGCACACCCTCCTAAAAAAGGGCATCCCTACGTGTATGCAGGCTGTCTAAGGGAAACCCACATATGCCTACGGGTAGAAAACAATATTCCTGCATGCATACACGACTATGTTCAAGAAATCCTGCGTACATCCTCAAAAACATAGAGCTAACTCCCCCCTTGAACTTGTCATGTAACATGATGTATGTCCACTAGAGAGAGATGGAGAATGAATATATCAATATCTTGGTTGATGAGAACCCTGCTGCTATCGATGCATTGAAACAATGTGGGTTATGGAAGTTCTACTAGTGTCCATTCATGAGGGAACAACCTAGGCTGTTGAATGCCTTGGTGGATTATTGGAATCTTGACACAGAGGTGTTTATGCTTGAGGGGAATTCATTGACTCCAACGACTGAGGAAATATATTTCTTGATTGGCCTCTCGAGGAGAGGGGAACTAGTCAACCTGTGTACATTTCCCCCTGGGACCCTCAACATCATTGAACTGATCGGGATGCATTGTGAGGTCGACACTGAGAAAGTAGGTTCTCAGGTTCCTATCCATAAGATCACCAACATTTCACTGAAGGTGATCATTTTTCTTATTGAGCAGATCCCTCGATCCGTGGCCTTACATCAGGCCTCCTAGGTGCACATGTATTGTGCAATGAAGTGCCTAAATGCATGAGTATTCGACTAGAGCATGACCATGCTTGACTCCATGAAGAGACAACTCATAGAGTGTCGAGGGTAGAGTAACAAAAACTTCAGGTTTGGTAACATTTTGTGCTCGTTCTTCTTCGAGAGGGTACCCAACATGATTCCACGAGAGACAGTATGGGGGCATGTGGCCTCCTTCCCAGGAGTGTGTAGGTGGGCAACATTACTGCCACAACAGGGGGGAGGAAGGACCATAGAGGCCTTCGATGATAAATTCTTCGACTGGTGGGAAAAAAATATTCCAGTGATAGAGGACTGTACGTATGCTAGAATCAACTTTTCTAGGGATCCATACATGCCCATGATTCTTGGAGAGGAGCGAGGAGAGATAGGTACGTTTGTTTTTAAAGTTATTTACTTTTTAGTTTATTTTTATATATATCATTTTTATGTGAATCAAAGTATCTCACAACTATGTATCTATTATGCACAAATGTGGGACCAGTGCATCCAACAAACTTCTCGAGGACCAGGCGACGTCCTCGACCAGAGGCAATACCAACAACAGCTGACAGACCAACAGCCCCAGGGGGACCTCTAGCTAAAGAGGCTGAGAGAGTATTGATACGGGTGTAGCAGAACCTCATTGCGCTCACTCGGGCAGTTCCTATTATCGAGATTGAGGATCTCCTACCATCTATGCAGCCTAATGTAGTTTTGGTGCCACAGACATGGGTCCAACTCTTTTGGAGTTTGGAAAACGACATTTTTCACTACAACAAGGCCAATAGGCCCTGAGCTTATATAGGATGGACTCTTTATGTGCCGAGGAAACTCTTTTTGTATATTTTTTAGGGCATAAGCCACGTGATGTATACCAGATATTCCTTTTGAGGTGTTCGTTCCCACCTATGTACTTTGAGACTTTTTGATATATATATATATATATATATATATATATATATATATCTTGATGTCTTATGGATCACATTTCTTTACAAATGTATGTACATGTGTATTTGTGTGCTTCTTTTTATGTGTGTGCAATATGCCAATCTAATACTTGATTAGCTAGAGTATTTTTCATTTGATGAATCTCCTAGGAACATGGATATACGTAATGTAATCAAAGCAATGTTCTAAGAGATTTACCCTAAGGAAACATCGGTGTAAAGTAGGATCAGAAACGTGGTAAACCACATTTAACTGGGACATAACCAACTGAGCATCTAAATATACCCGAAGGTAAGAGATACCATGTGACAAGTTGTCACGAAGCAACTCTATTACTGTGTTGTAATCGATGACATTGTTTGTGGTGTCACCTAGAAAGATACCTACGAAGGATAGAAACTGGCCTTGAGGAGTGAAAATCACACAATCTGCTGAAGCAAACCTTCGAGTGTGTCGGCTAGCGCCATCCGTGAACCCAATGAAAACCTCTGATTCACTTGATATCTGCCACAGTGAAAAATATGACATAAATAACGACACGTCCATAAAAAAAGAATACAAAAACAACTATATAATAACTATACATATGTACAAGAAGTCACCCAGGCAACCAACCTACGAGTAATACTTCTTGAGGTAGAGCCCATTTCTGTGCTCCACCAAATCCTTTCCCTCAAAGTCAACTAGATGATAAGTGCCCTTCTTTAAAACCTCCTTCATGATGAAAGGTATGAACCACATGGGTTTGAACTTGCCTGCCTCCAGGGCATCCTTATCTTGGTCATAGACTAGTACAAGGTCTCCTTTAGAGAAAATCTGAGGATGAAGGTATCGATCATAATGACACTTAACTCATTTCTTGTGAACCTTGTTGGCCAAGGTTGCATCACAACGTTGCTCATCGAGCTACTCGAGATATAATATACATTCCTCAAGCAGTGAAGTGTTTGGCAATAACTCTACTGCCAAATTTAGAGATGGCATCTAACACTCTATAGGCAAGACTGCTTCCATCCCATAAATGAGCTGAAAAGGTGAGAAACCAGTGGCAGTCTTTATAGACGTTCGGTAGGCCCATAATGTCGAGTACAACATCAAATGCCAATTTGACTTGGAAAAATTGATCGTTCGTTGTAGAATAGTCTTGAGGGACTTGTTCACAACTTATACCCGACCATTCACTTGTGGGTGGTAGGGTGATGAATGCTCTTTCCTCAACCCAAGATTTGATGTTAAATCAAACATCATTTTTTTCTGGAAGTGACTACCATGGTCAGTGACAATCTCCTTCGGGATGTCAAAACTTGCTACTATCTTGTTAAAAATGAAAAGAGTTTTTGTTTCACCATCATTGTTGAATGTTATCATAGCCTCGACCCACTTTGTGAAGTATTCTACCACTATGATAATATAACAATGCCCCCTTGCTGAAGTCGGGTGGCATGTAGTATAATAAATCCTTCACTTGGTGAAGGGACCAACAAAAATGACATAAAACATGGGAGCGGGGTGTGCCCTCATCTTCCAAGAGAAGATCTAACATAGGTGGCACTTCTTGACCGACTCAACACAATCCTTGATTAACATAGGCCAAAATTAACTGGATCGTAGAATATTTTGGGTTGTTGCCAACCTAGAAAAATGACCACCACATGCTCTAATGTGGCAGTCATTAAGAATGATTTCCGCTTCTTCGTGTATAAGGCACTGACGAAGAATGCAATCTACACCTCGACGATACAAAGTGTCATCGAGTATGAGATAGTTTTGTGCCTGATGGCAAATTCATCGATGATCGTCGCAAGAAGTAGAAGCAGGGCACTTCAAAGTCTAAGGATATACTAGTATATCTCCATACCAAGGGTCTGAAGATGCGATCAGAAAAATATCTCCTTTAATAGGCAATTCTTTGGGTGTAACATCACTTGATTCGACTAGAAGCTCCGAAATGAGTTCCACAAAGACCAACGGATTTTTGGATTTCGCGGAAACAAAATCCAAGTAAAATTCCTAGAGGATTACAATCCATCTACTGATATTTCCGCTGATGATTCATTTTGTCAACACATATTGAAATGGATTCACAATGACAACGACTGTGGTCTTGTGAAGTAGGATATAATGATGAAATCGTTGGACAACATGTACTGCTGCCAACACCAGTTTCTCAACATGAGAGTAGTTGAGTTCCGACCCAACTAAGCCTCAACTCAGGTAATAAATCACATGCTCCTCGAGTAGATTGTCCTCTTAAACCAAGTTCATACAAATGGTTGACTCTGTGACCAACAAGTACAATAAGAAATCTTTATTATAATTGGGTGGCCGAAGTAGAGGAGCATACATGAGGGCATGATTCAACTCTTCAAAAGAGAACTGAGTGGATTCATACCAATAGAAAGGGAATCCGTTTTTCAACAAACGCATGAACCCTTTAGCGATCTCGACATAATTTGTGATAAAATGCCATAGAAATTTCACTTTCCCCTGTAATATCTGAAGTTGAGAGACTGTGCATGGGGGAGGCAACTGAACTATCGCCTCAACCTTAATAGGATCGACCATGATCCCTGTTGTCGAAACTATGTAACCTAAAAGATGACCTGATGTCACACATAAACTGCACTTGTTGGGATTCAAGTGAATTTGATAGTAGCGACATTGTTCAAAAATTAGTCAGAGATGTGTGGGATGATCATATCTCTTGCTAGAGCATGATGCTAGATCGTTGAGATAAGCCTCGACTATATGTTTAAGGTCGTGGAAATCAAAAGACATGGCCCATTGAAAAGTGGCTCCAACATTCTTCAGGACAAAAGGCATATTACGATAAGAAAATGTTCTCCACAGATAGATAAAAGATGTTTTATGATGGTCCTTAGGTTTGATCTGAATCTGGTTATATCCTGAAAAACCATCCATGAATGAAAAGACCTCGCAACCTGCACATTCATCGAAAATCCGATAAATGAATGGGATGGGGAAATTATCCTTTGGACAGACCTTGTTCAAGTCACGAAAGTCCATGCACACTCAAATCGTACCCTATTTCTTGTTAATCGAAATGGGATTTGACACCCATTGCGTCAACTGTACGGGGTAGATGAAACAAGATTTAAGAAGTTTCTCCACTTCAGCATTAATAGCTGCTTATTTCCGAGGATTCACTAGAAAAATATTCTTTTTGGCATCAAGATAATTTGTTATCTCATGTTCAACGATTCTTGGATCTATGCCTGGCATTTCCTCGTAAGACTAGGAAAAATATCACAAAATTATTTAAATAAGTCTTTATAGATCTAGATCTCTTCGGGGGAGCAGTCTACTCCGACGAAAACATTTTCCACGACACTAGGGGTTCTGGAGATGTCAATTTCCATATTACCCTCGGGGTATACCACGTGCATAGCCATAGGATTAATTGGACAAGACCTATCTCTAGTCATAGTCAACATGAATTCACCTGCCTCTATTCTTCTTAACTCCGAGAAGAAATAATATCTATGATGGAGATCGTCCCAGGGTCTGTTCGAACCAGTCAATGCCTCTATAATCACCTCGTCAGAGGGAAATACCAAGTCTAAAGAATCTATAGTGGCGAGTGAACCTTGATCCCAAATAGGCTCGAGAACTGGATCTAACTCTTATGTGGGATTCATATCGGAGTTGGCGGAAGCTTGCTAGACAATAGAGTATAAAAATTATATCGTGGATAAGGGCATGGCCATGCCATAATTCCATGTCCCTTCCATCATGGCCGATGGGGAAGGAAGAGTCCACAGATTGTGAAAGTAAGTCATTCAAAACAATGAAACTTGAAAAATTCAACCCTAGGTTGGTCGGGGACAACCGATATGAGCTTGACATCGCCAAAAGGAGGCAGGTAATCAAAGGTACCCATCAAAGGTGGGAACAAAACAACCCCTATGTTGACAATGTCAGTATGAGGGTTATCAATCATCGGGACTGTGGATTCCATCGATGAAGGGTTACGATGGGAGAAGGACAACTGATCAATGGATACGATACAACCCTTGTGTGGAAAAAACAAGACCCAGAAAAATGTGGCAACCACTGCATACATAGAATAGGTCCAACTCCTTCCTAACATAAGGTTGTAGTTGAGAGGAGCATCGACCACTTCAACTTCGAAGCAAGCGGTCTTCCCTCCTAATTGCATGGGGAAAGAAGAGATGCTTCCATGTGGTCTGAAAGAATGATCATCGAAAGCAGTAAGTAGAGTAGGTGACAGAGACAAAATGGGTTGGCCAACGACCTTCCAACACGCCAATGACATCATGCATGTCGAGGAACCCTCATCAACCACCCTACAGAAAATGTTCTAGGTAAAATATTTCGTGGGGTAATCCACTACTATCTGAAACGTGACGTGGTAAGAGAGATGAGGTTTTAAGTTGGTCATGTCGAGAACAATTGTTCCCGGATTACAAGTATCTGTAGAACCCAAGGTGGATAAAAAATACTTTCTTTGTGAAGGGAAGCTCTGGAGGACCTCCAAAGTGGACATTGCGCAAGGGGTTTGTGACAAATCCTCCACCACAGAGTAGTTCTAGGTGGCCCTCGCATTTGGATTGTGAAAAGATTTATTGAACGCCCCTTTCAGGATTCATGTCATTGTTTCACCCATCGTCTTCTCAATATGGAGAGGAACAAATAGGTTTATGACTTATTTACCCTTTTCGACAGATTCTGACATTTTGTAATCATGTGCCCTAGTCACTATGTAAGCATCACCTTTCATCATGTAAACGTTCATGACCGAGGAATTATTAGAAGACAGAGGGGGTCCTTGACTATCCCCATCTGCGCTCGAAGAGGCTTGAGTCAAATTTTTCCCATGAGGAAATGGGTTCATTAACACAACAGGATGATGTTTCACCAATAACATCTAGGCCTCCGCAAGTCGAGGGCACAGGTGAGTCAGGTGATCTTCCATGCAAAGGTTACACAGATACTTTCACTTTCACTTTTCTGTGTTTCAACCACCAACATTTTTGTTGGGTTTCTTATCCCCCTTACCCTTCTTGTTTCATTGTTTTTTATTTCTGTCAGGCTGCTGGTTGGACTTCGTGTTCATCGAATGAACACTGTGTATGCCCAACATTTGAGTAGGTGGAACAACCGAACTAGAGGTCTGGCTGGCCACTGTTTGTTGTATCGACAATTGTTGTAATTGATTTGACAGTTGATCATTGAGATTTCCTTATGCTGAACCAACTATGCCATCGACATGTGGTCCAGAGTTTTGTCCAGCCTTGTCGAGGATGGACCGTGGAACATCTGGAAAAATATCATAGAGTAAACCAGACTGAGAGTATATCAGTTCAAGATTTTGATCTCTCATTATTTCCTCCTCTGAAAACACTCCCGACATTGCAACATCCTTGGATAATTGAGGTACCAAAGACTTTAGGAATCACTCCAGTAGGAAATTCGATTGGACTTGTACCTTGATCAAACTCTTCTGTCGCCTCCATTCTGATCGGATGTGATCTGAGATATGATCATCTTTGGTCTACTCAAAGTTGGCCAACAATTCAATGTCGACATCGTATCTCGCGAGTAGTTGGAAATGGTTTAGAAAAACCATCGCCAAATCGCTAAAGTAAGAGTATCTTGAGAGTTCAAGCTCGATGTACCATTTCATGGCACCCCCGATAAGAGGGCATTGAAATAGGTGCAACTGTATGGAGTCGTCTCGTAGTGAGTTTGATGAGAAGCATAGGTGGAAAGTTGTCACGTGATCACATGGATCTTCGCTAGGCTTGCCTTTGAATTTTAGAATATTCAAGGGCAACTTAGTCGGCATGGGAGCCCAATGCAGATCATGACAAATCAGGTCTTTAAGTAACCTTAAAAATTATGGAAAATGTAACATTACCAGAAACAGTAGTTTGGGCTGGGTACTATGTACAGGAAAAAGGGGGCCTAGAGTTTGATTGGCACCAGGTTTCTAGGAAAAGGTGGGCTACTGACCAGGGTTCTAGTAAACACCATGGCCTTGGCTAGCATATGGATAGTACATTTTTTGGGACATAATCGGTTGATTCCCATAATTGGACGAAGAAGTTTGGGTGGGGATTGATCCCTGCATTGTGTTCCAAATATTCAAGAAGGGGTTGCCCCCTGCCGATCCAACGGGAATAGGTACTGAGCCCTATCCGAGGTTCCATTGACCATGGAAGGGGTTTCCCCAGGTTGACATCCCTGACGAGGGAAGTAATCCCTGCCAAGGATTCCAATGTCCTTGTGAGGAGAAAAATCATGTATTTTCCCCCTGTGTAGGAATAGTGCCCTACACAGAATTTTGTTTTCCAAAACCAGAGTTTCCCCTGGTCGAGACGACAACTAACGAAAAATATTTATTACCAAATGAGCCAAAAAAACAGAACAAAATGGATCCCACTGACATGGTGTAAAAATAAGGTCCTAGACTGCCTGCTCCAAACAAGTTGTAGTTCATGTTTGGCCCGACGAGTGGCTAGGTAGCACTGTCGAGCGAGGGGGACGAAGGAGTTATATGGCCCCCACTATAAGGGATAAAATTATAGGGAGCTGAAGTGCCCCCCATGGACCCTTGCAAAGGAGGGTTTGAGCTCCCTGCCCCCATAACCATGGTCTTTAGGGTGGATTAGGTAAGGACAAAGTTTGTATCAAATTCGGGCATCCCATATGAAAATGGAGGGCCCGTCGCAGTCTGTGTGAACAGAGCAGTGGTCGTTGCCGAAGACAACATCATACCACTACCCAAAGTAGAGGTAGTCGAGACCATGGTGGTGCAGATCAATGAAGGTGGGTTAGGAGGTGGAACACCCCCTATGGTGGCAGCCTTAGAGGGAGTGTGAGGACTCCCTAACGAAGTAGAGTCATTTGCTTCCATAGCTGCTTGCAAGACTTTCTGGTACTCGTGATGTGTTACCCTTGGAGGGACAACTTGTACCGAGATTCATGCTGACAAGTTAGTGATTGGAGTGTTGGCTGGCCCAAGAGCTTCTGCTCCAAGGTAAAAAATAGTAGGTTCCTCCGGATTCGAGTACTCTCCTATCGGAGCAGGCTTGAGCATAGTTTCCCATGGCTCAGTCGCTTCGTATGACCCTTGTTGGTCAAGTCTTCACTGTAACGATGGCGATGGTGGATCTAATGAAAGAGGGTGCAATATCCCGAAAGAGCTGGCGATACCTCCCAATAGCCACACAAAATCCAGTCAAGGTGTGATTGCAGCCCACAACCGCCACCTGGGTAGATGTCCTAAAATTGGTTACTAGGTACCTCAGTCCAAGCGCGGCATTTAGATTTTTGGCCTAAGAAATGGGTCACGGGCTGGATCCCGTCCAAGAGGTGGGTGCCTCAAGGGGGGATGCACAGAACAACCAGACCTTGGCCTTCGACCCTTCACGGGTATCTCCCTGCCTTATGGTGATTGGAACGCTGGACTTGGAGGATTTGAAAGTTCCCTATTTGTCAACTTCTATGTTTGAAATTGTGAGAACCAGATAACGGGGTGTTATTTGGATGCCTACCCCCGAAATCCTACCTAGACTAAAATTTTCTTTTGGCACCTCCTGTGGAGGACAACTTAGTGAGTTGTTTAGAAAGATTTTAGATGAATTGTTTTTGTGAGGCTGGGGGTAAAAACCAACCTCGTTTGATTAAAAGCGGGAGTGGATAGTCCAATCAAGAAAAGATGGGGTGTTTTCAGAATCCCTTTTGAGGAGACCTATTCAGACCACCACGTTTCGAGATGAGGCTATGTGAGTGAGAAAGTGGCTTTTGTGTGTGAGTGAAAGTGTACCAAATTTTAGTTTTTTAGATGTCACCTTGCAACATGTGGACATCGCTTGGTCCTTTACAAGAGTTTTGATTACCTAAATAAGCTAGATGTCATTGGTACAACCTTGCGGAATTTTAAAAGACCTAGGAAACTAGCATGTGGACATTGTGGTCCGTTACTATCCTTTATCTCCCTATGTGTGAGTTAATCTAGAAAAGCATGGAAACTAGCCTAGATTGAACATGTGGGCATGTGTGGGCCCGTTACAAACTTTTAAACTCTCCT
>ML844852.1:0-22360 GCA_009831015.1 Picea engelmannii | reverse complement strand
CTAACTAATGATCCTATTTTTCATTCACTGGTTTGGCCAGTCATTCCAGCTAAACTTCCCTCTGATATCTCAAAATTTGACGGAAAATATGGCAAAGATCCAAACAACCATGTGATGAATTTCCATTTGTGGAGTTCATCAAAATCCCTCATGGATGATTCTGTACGTTTGCGTCTTTTTCAGCGAACACTTACAGGCTCGGAAACAAAGTGGTATATTGAACTACCACATGTTTCTTTTCATAATTTCAATTCCCTTGCCATGTCTTTCCTCACACACTTTCAACTACCTATTCACTACGAGACGGGTACTGAACTCTTTACCTCCCTTCGTCAAACTGACTCTGTGCATATCTTTGACCATATTCATGAGTGGAGGCGACGACGAAGGATGATCAAGGTAATCATTCCTGACATATTATTGGCAGAATGGTTTACTAAATCACTTTTACCCCCGATCGCTCACGATGTTGCTATGGGTGGTGCGGTCACAGAGGAACAAGCCATTGCTTGGGCTCAGTACTTAGATTTGGTTTATTCACAATCTGGTACTTTGTATGATTTTCTTCTGAATGTTGCTCGAGCTAATACTGATCCATCCATGCCGTCATCCTCATCTCATGCGGATGGTGTTATTGGTTCCGTCAAAATTCAATCTACTTCCCAATCAACCACTCTCCTCTACCTCCCCCCAAAATCATATCTCTAAGGTGAATGCAGTTCAATATGCCCCTTCACAACAATCCGGAGGTAAGAACAAGACAAAGAATAAATCAAAAAATAACAATGAACAACAAAAAAATCAAGCTCAAACACCTGCTACCGAAAAGCAACCACAACGGAAACTGAAATTCCCGTGTATCATTTTTGGTGATGATCACTACACTCGAGACTGTCCACTTCAAAATGAAGTGGCAAAAATTTTCCAAGGAAAGTCGCAACTCGTTGTGCTTACTCAGCCTTTTCCACAGCAACAATCCATGGTTTCTCAAACCCCCTCTCCTGGGGGCAGTTCTAGCCATCCTAATGATGAGGCCTCGTCGAGTGCACATATTTATATGTTTAATGGGATTAATTTGAACACTCGCTCTAGGACATATGACACACCAGGTAACCCTGATAAAGGAAAAGACACTAACTGTACCGCTAATTTACCAGATCCATCATCGTCCTCTGTTAGTCTTCCATCGGTTAATCCTCTGTTTGGACCACTTCAGATTGAAAAACCTGCATTTGACTCTATCTTTCACCCTCCTAAGAGAACTATACGTAAAGCTACCTTTAATCCTAGTTCATGTGCCACCCAGAACTACAATATTGTTGAAGATTTGGCTCAAGCACCGTGTGCTATGTCTGCATTAGAAGTTCTACAACACTACCCCAATCAACATAGCATGCTCTTGGCCGCTATTGGCGCTATTGATCCTAAGTCATCCAACCATACCATGTTTAACCTGGACAATTATGCATCTCGACTCTCCCACCAACTTGCTTTCCAAGTTGATGTTGTTGTTCACAATCAACAAATCCACCGAACTATTTTGGATGAGGGAGCCTCAACTTGTGTCGTGTCTTTAGCATGTTGGAAAGGTTTAAAATCACCAGCACTTAACAAATCCCCAACGATGTTACGTGCCTTCGATGGGAGAGGTTTTCATCCCCATGGGATTTTACAGTCCCTGCCCATCCAATTGGGTGGAAAAACTGTTACTGTTGATGTTGAGGTGGTCAATGCTCCCCTCGATTACAACTTGTTATGTGGAAGAAGTTGGTTTTATGCTATGACTGTTGTTGACTTGTCAGTTTTTCGATGTGTCCAATTTCCTCATCAGGGAAAAACTGTCATTGTTCATCAGTTGGATTTTTTCACCATTGTAACTATTCCACCATATTCTAGCCCCTTCTCGACTTCATCACGCGACGTTGGATTTCATCACCAACTAGTACGATCATCGAGAGAAGTTTTGTTTGCTTGGTTGATTCCTAGATTTTATTAGTGTATGTTGTTTCTTTTTGTTAGTTGGCCCTATATTTTCAGCGTGTTATGTTATTCTCCAAAATTGAGCTTGTAGATGATAAAGGTCTTTGTCGATCACGTAGGATGCAAGGGCTGCCTCCAGAAGGCTATCAACCCTTACCTCCTAACCCTCCAGAAGACAACTACTGTAGAGAGGTAGAAAATCAATCCGATGTTGGAAGTGTTATTGCTCCTCCGTTAGATAACTCAAAAGGTGCTTTGGTTACGGCTGAAAATCCCACTACATCTGTGTCAGTAACCCCTCTCGAACCACTTTTTCTTCGTTTAGACTCCCTTAGGAACATCATAGACAAAGAGGTTCAACGATTACCGGAGAGAACTTTTACCGAAACATATATGGGATCCACAGAACCAATATTTGGTGATGAGTATAGGACTCTTGTTTGTCCTAGCACCGTAGTAGATACCAATCCCACACCTACTCATTCTGTATGGAGGACTTCATCGGGACGTGATCTCTATGAAAATTTTGAATCCTTTCGACAACCCTTTCATCCTCATGACCCTCCTAGTGAAACAGGACCATCCGATCAAACCATGAATCACCCAGTCGATCAGGTTATTAGCCCTACTATTATGCTAGCACATGTCCATCGTAATGTTGGACTCATCACCTCTACTCATATCCAAGGCACTTCAATCCCTACCCCCATTTCTACAAGCTTTTACTCTATAGCTCCACATGTTCCACACGAACCTGTTAGGACATCTTTTCAACCGAGAATGCAGACCCCTGCTAGCCAAACACAACCGACTGGAGGGAAACCACCATCTAACGAACCTTTCCCTCCTAGAGGACTACCATTCTATGGTGGGCCTACCCCTCTCGGGGGACAACCCCCTTTTCATGCTCCTCCTGGAGGGAAACCTCCGCTTCCCATTCATACCCCAGTTGTTAATCCATCAATGGCAGGGGGGCAACCTTCATTTCCTGGAAACCCTTCACAATCCTGGTGAGTATCTTTAGGAGGCACTTTTATTCAACCCCACATTGGGGGGCACTCATATCATGACCCAGTAGGAGGAGTATCAAATCCTGTTCCTTCCGGAACATCTTACAAATAACCTTATCCGGGCAGCATCCCAAACACCACCTGGAGTTCTCTGGGACCATAGTCTTATCCTCCTCATGGGTTTAATGTGTATCTACCTCTGGGATCTACTCCTTACCATCCTCAAGGGAAAAATGTTTATCCTCCTAATGGGCAAGCAAATCACCTGGACTATAATGCTAAGAAACCACCAGGTTATGCAAATGTTTCTCATCCTTCATCGAATCATGCTTATCCTGGATAGCAACAACCATATGTAGGAGGACCTACTGGTTACAACTATCAACCTAACCCATTTTATGGTCCTATTGGTGTTCCTATGCCGCACCAGTATCATCCGTAAATTAACCAACAACTACCTTTCCTTGCGACTTTGGATCTCCCAGACTTGTCTCGGCTAACTAATGATCCTATTTTTCATTCACTGGTTTGGCCAGTCATTCCAGCTAAACTTCCCTCTGATATCTCAAAATTTGACGGAAAATATGGCAAAGATCCAAACAACCATGTGATGAATTTCCATTTGTGGAGTTCATCAAAATCCCTCATGGATGATTCTGTACGTTTGCGTCTTTTTCAGCGAACACTTACAGGCTCGGAAACAAAGTGGTATATTGAACTACCACATGTTTCTTTTCATAATTTCAATTCCCTTGCCATGTCTTTCCTCACACACTTTCAACTACCTATTCACTACGAGACGGGTACTGAACTCTTTACCTCCCTTCGTCAAACTGACTCTGTGCATATCTTTGACCATATTCATGAGTGGAGGCGACGACGAAGGATGATCAAGGTAATCATTCCTGACATATTATTGGCAGAATGGTTTACTAAATCACTTTTACCCCCGATCGCTCACGATGTTGCTATGGGTGGTGCGGTCACAGAGGAACAAGCCATTGCTTGGGCTCAGTACTTAGATTTGGTTTATTCACAATCTGGTACTTTGTATGATTTTCTTCTGAATGTTGCTCGAGCTAATACTGATCCATCCATGCCGTCATCCTCATCTCATGCGGATGGTGTTATTGGTTCCGTCAAAATTCAATCTACTTCCCAATCAACCACTCTCCTCTACCTCCCCCCAAAATCATATCTCTAAGGTGAATGCAGTTCAATATGCCCCTTCACAACAATCCGGAGGTAAGAACAAGACAAAGAATAAATCAAAAAATAACAATGAACAACAAAAAAATCAAGCTCAAACACCTGCTACCGAAAAGCAACCACAACGGAAACTGAAATTCCCGTGTATCATTTTTGGTGATGATCACTACACTCGAGACTGTCCACTTCAAAATGAAGTGGCAAAAATTTTCCAAGGAAAGTCGCAACTCGTTGTGCTTACTCAGCCTTTTCCACAGCAACAATCCATGGTTTCTCAAACCCCCTCTCCTGGGGGCAGTTCTAGCCATCCTAATGATGAGGCCTCGTCGAGTGCACATATTTATATGTTTAATGGGATTAATTTGAACACTCGCTCTAGGACATATGACACACCAGGTAACCCTGATAAAGGAAAAGACACTAACTGTACCGCTAATTTACCAGATCCATCATCGTCCTCTGTTAGTCTTCCATCGGTTAATCCTCTGTTTGGACCACTTCAGATTGAAAAACCTGCATTTGACTCTATCTTTCACCCTCCTAAGAGAACTATACGTAAAGCTACCTTTAATCCTAGTTCATGTGCCACCCAGAACTACAATATTGTTGAAGATTTGGCTCAAGCACCGTGTGCTATGTCTGCATTAGAAGTTCTACAACACTACCCCAATCAACATAGCATGCTCTTGGCCGCTATTGGCGCTATTGATCCTAAGTCATCCAACCATACCATGTTTAACCTGGACAATTATGCATCTCGACTCTCCCACCAACTTGCTTTCCAAGTTGATGTTGTTGTTCACAATCAAAAAATCCACCGAACTATTCTGGATGAGGGAGCCTCAACTTGTGTCATGTCTTTAGCATGCTGGAAAGGTTTAAAATCACCAGCACTTAACAAATCCCCAACGATGTTACGTGCCTTCGATGGGCGAGGTTTTCATCCCCATGGGATTTTACAGTCCCTGTCCATCCAATTGGGTGGAAAAACTGTTACTGTTGATGTTGAGGTGGTCAATGCTCCCCTCGATTACAACTTGTTATGTGGAAGAAGTTGGTTTTATGCTATGACTGTTGTTGCCTTGTCAGTTTTTCGATGTGTCCAATTTCCTCATCAGGGAAAAACTGTCATTGTTCATCAGTTGGATTTTTTCACGACCGATGCTCGTGCTCCCGCTACCAACAATATTCCTTTCTTGGGATACCACAATATCACGTATGAAAGCGTTGGTGTTGGCTTACTAAAATATTCTATCCTCATGGGTACTTTCCCTACACCACTTCCACTGACTACACATCATATTGCCACTGTCGATATGATTTCGACCGCGGCTTATCAATCTTTGGAATCATCTGACCCTTGGATTGTACCTAGTCCATTGGAATTCGATGCACTAGGTGACTTTGTGCCACTTAGTCCAGCTGAAACATCATATGTTTCTATCCAATCGGATTCTCCCTCATCAGATGACCAACATCTATTGTCACCTGACGGTTCCTCGTTGCAATCACAGTTGAGTTCCTTTCCATCTGCGATCAATTACATTTCCCCAATTTTTCCCTCAGATGAATCTATCATGGAAATTTTGGGCATTGAGGAGCTACCTTAGGATGATAGCCGTCATCAATCCTTTTTTCTTCCCCTCGTGAAGAAATTTGGGAATATATATAGTCTATCTCCCCTCTTGATGTCAATTTTCTATCGTCTCCCATGCCTTCGACTTCCGATGATTTGGATCCGGTAGTTGACATGGTGATTTCTTCGATAGGGCTATTCGAACCTAATCTCCTTATCCCCGTTGCGACCCTTGACATGTGTTCCTTCCAGAGTGATTATCTTCCATCTAGCAAAGATCTCTTGGAATCCATGACCAAGTTTTGTCCCTTGACATGGTATCCTTCCAGAGTGTTATCCTCTTGGAAGCCATGATCAAGCAGAGTCCACAAGCATAGTTTTCTTGTCTCTATGGAAAGCTCGTTAAAAAATGAAACAGAGGTCACAAGCATAGTTTTCCTCTCTGTAGCGAGCTCGTTAAAAAATGAAACAACAATCTGGGGATCGAATCTAGAACCCTGAGCATAGTTCTTTTCCTGTGTCAAGCTTGTTAAAAAATGAAATAGTCACCTCTCTTGAACCTTCTTTTCATCCACCCTTATCCTTTTTCTCATCTAGTAGAGAAATTGGTGACAACCTCAAAGTTGGTGAATGAATTGAAGCTTGGAGGGCATGTCTCCATCCTTTGATGATCATTCTGGAGTTAAGCCACTAGCTTTCAAGCTGGGGGCATACTGAGCTTAGTCTTTGTTCTTTCTCGTGCTTGTAAATACATGAGAATGCATCTGGGTAGACTTTTATCTCTTTTTTGGACCTGTATGGATACACGAAAAAGGAACCTCCTGGAGTCTCCTTTAAGCTCTTTTCAGACTCTCTAAACATGAAAATATTGCCAAGTGATCTTGCTTCCTTTCACACTCGTTAAAAGGTTCGAAAGGGCGTTTTTCGAGTGGTAGTTTATCTTTTTTTCAGCCTCACGAGACTCACTTTACAAAAAAGGACAACATTGGAGTCATCTTTAAGTTCTTTTCAGACTCTCTAAACATGAAAATATTGTCGAGCGACCTTGTTCTTTTCACGCTCGTTAAAGTATTTGAAGAAAATGTCTGTTGAGCGATAGTTTATCTCTTTTTCGGTCTCATCAGACTACTTTACGAAAAAGCAACTAAGAGAGTTCTCTTTTAAGTGTTTTTCCAGACTCTATAATCATGAAAAATCTTCGAGTTTTCTATCTTTGGACTCGTTAAACAAACATCGACAAGCCCATATGGGACCGAACCCTTACTTCTTCCAGTTCGTTAAACAAATGAAGAGGAACTTATCGAAGTTGAGTTATATCGAGCATGTGTTACCCTCCTCGAGCTTGTTAAATCAAAAAGAGGTACTCATCTATCTGGATGGGGGAAAAAATTGAAAGAAGCAAGCCAAGCGGTTTTTGAGAACATTACCAGTAACTCTTAGAGTTTCCCTTGAACATAACACTTTGTCTTTGCGCACATCTTAATCTATTGAACCTATGCTCTGAACCAATCCTCTAAGTTTTTCTTACTCCTTTGGGTCACTCGACAAAAGTCACAGTATCCACTGCATCATTGTGTTTTGGTCCGTGTCATGTTTCTGTTGTCGTGCCTCAGTGTTCAAGGGAAGTATCTGCCTCAAGAGTCAACCATCACAAATATCTTGTCTCAATACCCATGTCAGTCCATGTTCATTTGATCTACCAATTACATCTCTGTGTCTGTTTCATGTCATTGATGGGGGATACATCAAGGCCCTTCTTTGACGAGTCTATTCCTGTCGACTTCAACACATTATCCAGGAAATAGACTTAGAAACCAATTAGTACTTTGGGACCTGCATGCCTCAATGGTAGGCCTCCTCACGTTCGACAGTGGTTTTACATCATTAACCTCTGATCGGATGATTCCATGGATGTTCGACTTCAGCTCATCCATTCACATTAGTTAGATTCGTACTACATCGGGATCGGTAAGAAGATCCTGGGTTGAGTGATCACTCTTATATGTACTTTTCCCAGGTTGCGAAGGAGTTTCCTTTGAACAATGACATATATACTGTTACATATATCCACTTTGTATTGGTCGTGGCTATGTCTTCTCATCTTGTAGATCCACTGTGTATTCTTTGTGGCTATGATCAGTTCAAGTCATAGGAGTATAGATCCACATTGTATCCTCAGTGGCTATCCCTTTTATCAATATAATTATGGATCCACAATGTATTTTATGGCGGCCATATATTGCAAGTCTTTATCACCCAAGCATAGGTATGTCCGCCTTGGGTTTGAAACATGTCATAATATTTGTTGGATTTTTGTGTGTAGCTTCTACCAGGTTCTTCGAGTCCAAACTCTTGCTTTAATATTTGTAAAGTGTTTCGGCCATCGTTCTCTCTTCTGACCTCACACTTTAGGGGGCATTCTGTTACACATGAAATTTGCACACCTAGGTACTTCGCCCTAAGTGTCGTGTAAGTGTCACATACACCTTGACACCATGGAATAACCTATGTCACAATCCCTAGTCAATGTGGAGGAGGGATGTATTACATGAAGGCCAAAATACCAAGTACACATGAATTATTATTAATATTCATGGAAAATGAATTGATTAAGTGTGAGAATCAAGTGCACATGAATTATTATTAATATTCATGAAAAAKAAAGTAATTAAGTGTGAGAATCCACCTCACATTTGGTTTCCTATTTTTTAGGGAAGGTGGAGGATCTCATGGATGGTTGAAATATTTCCTCCTTAAAATCCTTGAGAGATATTTCCTCCCCAAAATCCTTAAGAGATATTTTCTCCTTAAATATCTTAGAGATCCCTTTCTTAGTGGATCTGATGAGAGATACTCTCCATGGTGGTTAAGTCTCCAAATCCTATATAATGAGGGATTTCCATGGAGGAAGGGGAATGGAGATTGAGAATTATACCAAACTTATGATCTCATGAGTGGTATGTCATTTGGAGCATCAACATTCTGTGTGTGGACTGTTTAAGAAAGGGTTTGGACAAGGGGAACTTGATGAAGCTACTGCACTCACATCTATGGTTGTAAGTTTTCTTCATTGTTGTTCTCATTAATATAATATGCTTTGCCTATTTCTTTCAAGTCTGTGTTTGATCTCACATGAATTTGTCTCTAATAGATAGATATATTTCGAGCTAATTGCAGTAGAGTAGGAAGTTGGTTGTATTTTTGTTTGTCTATAGGGCTTATCGAGGAGTTTAAGATTGGAGCTCAACTCGGACTGTGTAGGGACAAACACCGGTAAAAAGGTACTTCTTTTCTCCTTCCTCCTCACACATTAGTTTATCTATATCTAAAAGGAAGTCGGTGTCCATGTTAAGCACCTTCTGTCTTAAGAGTTAAGAGTCTAGTTCTCAAGAGGAGATCTACCTGTCTGCAGGGATATTTTCCTTCAACAACTTGTAAAATCATTGTTCACATATTCACCTCCATTATTTGTTCTTAACCTTTGAATTTGATTTCCAGTTTTCTTTTCTACAAGGGTCTTGTAGGCCAAAAACTTCTCAAAAAATTGTCTCCTTAGTTTTAATAAGTAAAACCAAATATGTTTGGAAAATTCATCAATGAAAATTAAGAAATACTTGCACCTAGAAAAAGAAGGAGAAGAAAGTGGACCACACAAATCACTGTGAATAATATGCAAAGGGCTCAAGGCATGCCAAGAGGCAGGTTTGTCAAAACCGTCCCAATGATGTTTTCTGAGAATACAACTGACACAAACACCATCTCTTCATGAAACAAGAGGAAGACCAGTCACCATCTATTGATTGCATAGTTGCTACAATGAGCGATAGTTTAGATGAGCAAACCGTTCATGCCAATTTTTTCTCAAGTCATCTCTATGAGTAACAAAAATTGATGAAAATGATAATGACCCAAAGTTGTCAAACTTGTACAACCTAGTAATATCATCAGCAATTCCAGTTGAAAGAACATGATTAGGATATTTTAGATCCTTGATTACAAATTGGTGAGGTGTGATAGCACTCTATAAATCTATTCAACTGATAAATAGACGACGGAGGTAAATTTTTCAACCAACTTTGAGACCTGAAAATAACCTTACGGATCTGGAGAGGGCTCTCTTGGGCGACGCAGTATCAATGTGGGATATGGATTTAAAGTTGTGGCTAGATTTAACACTATCAAATAATAAGTTATGGTTTCATTGGCGTAATATAGTAGGACCTTGAGCTATGGAGTCGATTCGAGGAAACGATGGAAACAAATGACTCGATGAATGAGCTTGAGAGGATATAGGCTAAGTGAGAAACCCTCTTCAGTGTATAATCATTGAGTGAGGTGGGGAGAAAACACAGAAAGTAACTTGGAGTACCGTTGAGGATGAATTCAGAGTTAACCTTTAGAGGAAATATGTTTTGTCTAAATGGCACGAACAAAGGGCATTGCACAGCGAATCCACAGGTTCAAAATTTCATTATGAATTAGATAGAAAAAATATATGAATAAATAAAATAGGAAGTACATACAGGAATGGAAAACAATACATCCAACAACTACAATTAGAATATTTTCATCAAACTATGAGACTTTGGCATTAAGATTCAAACGAACTCAAATTACATTCAATAGACACTGTCTATACTAAATTTTTCCAAACAACCTGGATTACATTGAAAAGATCAAATATATAGGTGAGGGCGCCACTTGGGATACCCTGCTCTTCTAACCGCTACCTTTAAAAACTAGGAAACTGACTATTCTATGTTAAAAGACTCTTCGCATGACGTTTTTTTGAAAATAGATAATCAATACATCTGACTACATTTTGATTGTTTGTAATCCGCCATGGGGATCCGGTTATAGGTCAGGCCTCATCAAGAAAGATTGATGTGTCAATTCTTCCCTTCGATCAAATGTCTGAATGGACAAGTTTTTGTCAAAGCCCTTCTTTCTCCTGTAACAACTTTGATTCCTGTCGTGTGCTCATTTGCTGGAAAAAATGTGCGTGACAAGTGGTTATTGGCTATCATGGTCGTTATCAGAAATGACAAAATTGTCTTAGGGCAATGTATCCTTCAAAACTGTCAATATTTTCTTTCTATTTGTAGGTACAGGATGAACTTCAACTAATCTTGTTTTGTTTTCTCACTGGCGAGAACTGTGCAGGCTATCTCCTCGGTCGTTTCACATTATCTGGATTTTTTTCATACCTCTATTCCAATAGTCGTTGTGCTTCGCATAGCTATATGATCATATCCTGCACCTCTCTGAGATGACTTTTGAGCCACGTCACATTCTCTTCGTGACATTGTGCTTTTGATGCTTCCATGGTCTTTGTCGCTAGTTGTTGTCTCAGCTCCCTGTTTTCTCGGTACAGTTCAGTGATGGCTAGCTTCGCCTACTTTAGATGCTGAGATTTTTCCTGATAATTTTTACTCTTGGAATCCATCCTCCTCATTCTTATCCCACTTTCTCGACTTGTACCTTCCAAAGGTTCCAGGCGGACAACACATAAGTAAATTTTCAGTAAATGATCGTGCACACAATTCGTTTTGGATTTGGGTTTCCCAAACTTCCTTATTTTTCCTTGGCCTGCCCCTTCTCTGAGGTATCTGTTTTTGAGGAGATGAGGCTTCTATTGTCCTTATTTCTTTCACAGTTCCTTCCACTCTAGGCTCCGCGTGGTGTGATGTCATCATCCCCGCGGGTAAAGGGAAAATCCCCCTTTTATCCTTGGGGATGCCTGTTGTGAGTGAGAATGAATCCAAATTACTTTGGGGTTTGGGTGTGGCGATTATTCCACTTCGTGCACCCTTATTTATTCTTTGAGAGGTCACCATGGTGTGACCAATATTTATCTTGCGTGCAGTGGATCCGACAAATTCCAAAGATAGATAATTCGATTGACCTGGGCCTATAAGAAAACTTACAGACATAGCATGAATCTGATTTCATGAATAACATGGGTGCAGAACCTCTGAGATTTATAACAAACTGGGTGGAAGGAGGAATCATGCCAAGGAATAGTGAATTCATGGCGACTGGATGTTTCGAATCAAATTGTAGATTTTCCATGGCACTTTCCTACATGTAAGGTATAGGTGATAAGGACTACAGGGCATATATGATACAAACACCACGATTTTTCATTCCCTCGGCCTTCATAATGAGCTGATAATAGTTTATGCACTTGCCTACGTGACTTCCATTAACTACTTGACTTGACCAAAGGCACGTAGAGGCTATGCTTTAACAGGACCCGACTCTCTAGGAACAACATACCCATACCATTTACGCATGTTTTGACTCTGACATCCCTTCCTGCTTCCAAGGACCAACCGACCACTTGCTGACTTCAGCCCCTTTACTACTACATACCTAACTTTCACATGTTTGGACACATGGGCCATAACCCGACCGAAAACCGACTCTAATTGAAAGAAAAATGGCGGTGCTAACAACTGGCTCCAACGAGGATCTATCCTCCCTGCGAGGTAGCAAAGAACAGTAGACCAGGTGCTTGACCATTGGTCCTTATTTCGACTCTTTGACACTTCAATATGAAAAACAAGATGCAACCTAAACCTATCGACACAACTTACAAAATACTTAGCATAAAACCCAGGGCCTTCACTTCGGGCTTTGATTTTCTGCTGACCTAATGACTCAACACAAAAATAAAATGACTATTTACAATGACCTGTGACTTGAAAGGATTTTATTTCATCAGATAATGTTTGAGGAACCTGCCATTTACAGGCCCCCAACCAAGGCACTCTCCATTTAGTTCTTTCAGAAAATAAGCATTATTTCTGTGATGCGCACCGATTTTGAATGGACTCGTCCATAGATTATCGATTTTTTTTTTCTTTCCTTTGTCCTCATTTCTTGCGTCCCATCTCAACACCAGATCACCCAAATGAAAATCCTCCAACTTGGAATGATTTTCAAAGGCTTTCTTCATCTTTTCTTGGTGGAGCTGTGATCGGTTGTACACCTGTTCCCTTATTTGCTATGTGTGAACCCACTGATTTATTTTTCTCTACGTGTCATTTGGCTTGGCCTCCTGCTCTTGCAACAAATTTTTGATAGGAACCCCAATGTGGTAGGGAAAATTGAATCTGCACTGTATACGATCTGAAAAGGCAACGTTGAGATGTACTTCTTAGTGGTAACCTGCTTTGCCCACAGTGCATAGATAAGATTTTTATGCCAAGATTTCTTATTGTGTTGCAAGAGTCTTTTGAT
The DNA here is from genome assembly GCA_009831015.1 of Picea engelmannii. NCBI lineage: Eukaryota > Viridiplantae > Streptophyta > Pinopsida > Pinales > Pinaceae > Picea > Picea engelmannii. The sequence goes on along the minus strand of ML844852.1, from coordinate 9,340 downwards.
GATCATGGTTAGGCTCTTATTTGATGATTATGCTAACCCATTTCCTTGTGGGTAGTACGTTGTACAATGCCCCAGGGTTATGTTGTAATCCTGACAAAACTTCTCCATCTTCTTGGAATTGAATGTGGTCGTGTTGTCTATTATGATCTTGACAGGGCATCTGAATCTCGACAAGATGTTTGTCTCCAAAAATTGGATGATGACTGCGTCAATAGCTTTCTTCACGAGGATCACTTCTATCCACTTTTTGAAGTAGTCAATGGTCGTGAGTATCCATTTGTGCTGCGCTGAGGATGGCAGATTTATTTCCCCTATAAAATCCAGACCCCACTGCATGAACGTATCTTCGACTGAGATCGGATTTAGTAGAAAAGGCCGTAGCTTTCTTCTTCCGTCGAAAATATGACATTCGTGGAAACTAGACACTTATTTGTAGACGTCCACGAATATAGTAGGCCAATAATGACGCACTCTTAGGATTTTGTGCGCGGTGGTTTTCTAGTAATGGTGTCCTCTGTAGTCTCCCTTGTGAAATTCTTCAATGGTTCGCTTCACATAATTTTCCAACAAACAACTCAGTAACATTCCCCCAGGATCTTTCTAGTAGAGAGAGTTATCCAAAATGCAGAACTTAACCTCTTTACGCTTGAGAAATCTAGCCTTAGTCTTACTTACACCTGGAGGGACCTGCAGGTTCTTCAACACATAGATGATGTCAGCATACCACGGTGAGTCGACGAACTCTTGAGACACTTGCGCAGTCATTTCTTCGTGAGGACTCTCTGACAGATTGACAATAAAATTGATTCCCACAACGTCGCAGTCTGATTGCGCCATTAGCTTCATGAGGCCCTCACCCTTAATTAAATTCATCGGCTTAATCTCCAGGTCATATTCCAGCATGGCTGCTATCCATTTTCCTCTCCTCCCTTCAGGGTTGGGATGATTCAGGATATCCTTAACTAAATTATTGGGCACATAATAAATAACGTGGGAGTGAAATATGTACGTCTTGAACTCTTTCAAGGATTTCACTAAGACATATGCTTGTTTTTCCATAATTTTGTACCTTAGTGGAGCATCTTGTAGTGTCCTGCTGAAATAAGATATAGAATTCTTGAATTTCTGCTCATCTTTATGCAACAACACGCTGACGATTGTATGCTCCGATGAAAATGAAAATAGGATGAAATCGTTCGTGAAGTATGGGTTGTCTAGCACAAGGGCTCTAGTCAATGCCACCTTGATATATTCAAACGAATTATTGGCTTCCGAGTTCCACTTGATCTCATTACCCTTTCTGAGCATGCAGATGATATTCTTTATAATCTATGCCAGGTTCGGGACGAATCTCCTCAAGAAGTTTACTTTTCCTAGGAAGGATTGCACTTCTTTTTCACTGCACGGAGTGCTGATTTTCGGATTCCTTCAACTCTGTTGGGGTCTATATTAATTCATTCTTTAGATATAATATGTCCCAACAAATTCCCTTCTTCAACCCCGAAATGTGATTTCTTTGGATTTAGTGATATGCCGAACTTCCTACACTTCTGGAAAACTTTCTTCAGATGCTCAATGTGTTGTTCATCGAAGGCAGAGTATACCATGATGTTGTCCAGATAGATCACAATTAACTTGTCCTTTTCATTGGAAAACACGCTATCCATTTCCCTCTGGAAGGTAGCTCCAGTGTTCATCAGGCCTAAGGGCATCTTGGCGTACATGAACGTTCCCCATGGAGTTGTGAAAGCTATTTTTTCTCTGTCGTTTTGATGGACCATGATCTGATTATACCCCGAAAAACCATCCAGCATGGACATATTCTGGGACCCCATCACCTTTTGCATGATATAGTTCATTTTAGGGAGAGGATAGTGGTCCTTTAGGGATACTTTGTTTAAGTTTCAGAAGTCCACACACAGTCTGATCTCACCACCCTTATTTCTTATAGGTACCAAATTAGCTATCCATTTCGAGAATCTTAAAGAAATGATAATCTTAGCTTCAAACAATTTCTTTACCTCCTTCTCAATCAATGACAGTAGTAGGGGATTTATCCGTCGCAGCTTCTGTTTGAACGAATTTTGGTATTCTTTGAGAGGGATGACATGATGAATTAATTTAGTGTCATACACCTTCAAATCATCATAGCTCCATGCGAAGAGGTCGGGGAAATCATTCATGAGCTTAATGTAGTCTTTCTTGACTGAGCGTTTTCGATAATTTTATAATTTTTGGGTTCTCCTCAGTCTCGATGTTGCAATCTTCCACGTCCTCTTCGCTTGCAGTGATCGTGGGATTTTTAGCCATGTCATTTTTGTCAAACATATTTTCCAGCGACACTAACCCCTTCGGAATGATATTATTTTTCAGTTGTATTATGTCCCTTCCCACGATCTGGTTCTGGAAAGGGTATTCACTACTGCATACATCCACACTCCCATCTTCCTTGCAGAAGCATTCATCGTCAATGTTCATGTTAGCGAACTCATCGCTCATATGAAGAAATCTTTCTACCTGCTTATCGTCCTCAAACACTTGTCAGTATTTGATATTATCAGGCATTGCCAGCCTGTGTTTGAATTCAATATCATATTTTGGTTTTGGGAATATGGAAATTTTAAAAACCAAGGCCGAGGTTTCCAATGCATAGACGATCTGATTTTTCTCTCTTGGGATAGCATATAGGTCATACTCTGAAAAATCCCGGAGGAGGTCCAGCGCCAAGTTTATGTACACTCTCAGCCTAGGGTTCTTTGTCTGATATATTCCTTTAACCTAGTTTATGACCATTTTAGAGTCTCTGCACATTGCTATCCTCTTTGCGTCGAATTCTTTTAACACCTTCAGGCTCATAATCAGTGCCTCATACTCAGCCATGTTTTTCATGCATTTGAATGCGAGCTTGTATGAGAAAAACTTTATGCCCACTTTAGGAGGGTTTACCCATATGTCGGCACCTTCTCCTTCCTTTCTAACAGTGGCATCGAAACTCATGTTCCATGTCTCATTTTTTGTGCGGTCCTTTGGGTCGATGCACACTGCTACTTCCCGCGTGGTCCTTTGGGTTGACGCACTCTACTGCTTCCCATGCGGTTTCCTCATCATTCGTCACGGTGGTTTTTGGATCTTCCTCTTGAAAACTCAAGTCATTGTATAATATATAAGAACCAACCTCATTGTCGATGGAGTATATGGGGTGGTTGTCTGGCTATGTTTTTCTACTTACCATGTATTTCAACAACGCTTCTTTGTACAACCGTCTGTCCTGGCCAATGATAGGAATGGTGGCGTATGACATGTCCATTTGCAAGGTCCCCTTTAACTTCCTAGCCCATGATATAGACAAAAACATTCCAAACTTAGGGGGTATGTCTGCCACGACCACGTCCATAACCATGTTCTTTGAAGGAATTTGGGCCAAAGACATGACCAAGTCCTTGATGAGACCCAAGCACCTGAATTTCCTCGAATCAAAAGAGAAAAGGTCCTTGTAGGGTCTGGTGATATCCAAACCCAATTCATCCATCATCACCTTTGGCATAAGGTTGTGCGACACACCAGAACCCAGCATGGCGTTATGTAGGGTCATGTCATGAAAATTTAGACTGACGTAGAACAGAGGTATGTCCTCAGTATCACTTTTCTCCTCAATGCACAGACCAAACATAATAGTAGGGTGATCGTATTGGATAGTAAAAGTATCGGGGGCCCCTCCCATTTTCATCATTTTAATAATCTATTCCCAATACTTACCCTTTCTGATAATTTCGTTGAACGAGACATAGATTTTGATTTTATCCATTTCATGCTCAAAGTTAAAAGGGGGACAAACTTTCTCTACCTCTTTTCAACCCGCTTCTCGGCTTGCTTCCAGAGTTTTCTTCGGGGCCTCTTCCTTCAACTTTGCCTTCTCTGTCTCATCCTTGGACGTGCTATCTAGCCTTGGTTAACTTGTGGAAGGGGTTTTTGCTGAAGGTTTCCTTACAGGATTTGTTTTCTAAGGCTCGATAGATGCTTTCTTACTCCTGAGGTTATGTCTTTTCTGAAACTGCATGATGGCATTCTGATAACCTTTTCTGAACTCTTTCGTATCCCAGGACAATGTGTCATCAATTTCTCCAATCCATGCATCATCCGTCTCCAACATAAAATCGTCATTTTTTCTCATGTACCGATCACGTTCTCTCTTTTTCAAAAACACGCGCGAGTTCTTGTCATCACAACAATGCATTTGTTATTCGAACATCTGGTTGAAGTCTTCATCTGCATAGTTGTTTTGGACTAGAGGCCTTGTTTGTTGGTCGCCTTGATCTCTCTACTCCCTCTGTTCCCTCTGTCTAATATGAGGAACTTGACCCCTCCTGAGGTTCTAATTCCTATGCTAGGGGTCTTGCTATTCCGAGGAAGCGGGTCTATTTCCCACATAAATTTTCTCCATTAGCTTATCCATGGTTCTCATCATTAAGTCAAATTTTTCGTCTGTGGATCTTGACATTGATGGTTGCGCATCTCCTTGGGGATTCTTATCACCTCTGTTGAATCTCTTCCTGATCTTCCCGGATGCCATCATATTCACCTCGACTTCGATCGCATTGCTCATTATTGCGTCTAGGTTTTTGGACCTTCTTTCTCTCAACAACAATGCGAAATCATTATCGAAGGAGTCGGTGTACTGCAACTGTGAAGCCCTAGGAGGTGGCAGAACTTCTATGGGAATAGAGTTATAAACCTTCATGAAGTGGACTGAGAATTCTTGCACCGTCTCCTCCAGTGCCTTCTTCATATTATTGTATTGCGTTAAAAACTGCAAGGGGTTCTTCTTGTCTCCCCATCTATTGATGAAATATGTTTCAAACGCGGCAAAGTCTTGAATACTTGCTGATCATAGGATCTTGAACCACTTCCTCACCTCCCCTGCAAAACTCTACGTGAACAACCTCATTTTCACATCTGCATAGTCTACCTCTTCTAGGTCGACAAAATTGTTGAACCAATCCAGATGCTTCTGGGCTGAAACACTCCCTTCAACATCATAGAGCTTAATCCTCTGACTGTAATTTTAGGGTAAATCATGCAGCTGGGTGGGCAGAATGAGGGGGGAGAATTTGGTGGCCATGGATCTAGTAGGGCTTGGGATTTGAGGGATATTATTTGATATCAGGGCTTGGAATCTCTTCTAGTCGAAAAATATTTCATCCAAGATGGTTTCCGACTTAGACCTGAATAGGGTTTGCTCAAATAATTCTTCAAACTCAAGGTCATCAATGCTTTGCGCATAGTCTTTGGGTGAGGATAGGATTTTTCTAGGTAATATAACGGGTCTGACGCTTGCTCTCTAGTCCTATGTAGAATTTTCTTGGGGTCGTACACAGGCTCTGTAGGGTTTGGGTCAAGATTTTCTCTGGTATATATCGTCTTCAAAGCTAGGGTTCCTGAACTACGCTACTTGATGCTATTGGTATTTTTGAATGGAGTCACCAAGCTAAAGGTTTCAGTCGATACAAATGTTTGTCCCTCTGTTACCCTCAGGGGTCAAACTACAATGTTAGTCATTTTCCTAGGGAAAATCTATTCAATTTCGTCCCCGACAACGACACCAAAATGTTAGCACTCTGTAAATATGTTCGATTGATAAATAGAGGACAAAGGTAACATTTTAAACCGACTTTGAGACTCGAAACTAGCCTTTCATATCTGGAGAGGGATCTCTCGAGAGACACGGTCTCAACACGGGATATGGATTTAAATCCATGGCTAGATTTAACACTATCAGATAATAAGTTTTGGTTTCATTGGTGTAAGATAGTAGGACCTCGAGCTATGGAGTTTATTTGAGGAAATGATGGAAACAAATGACTCGATGACTGAGTTTGAGAGGATAAAGGCTAAGCAAGCAATAGTATTCAAGGTAAAATTGTTGAGTGAGGTGGGGAGAAAACACAGAAAGCAACTTGGAGCATTGTTGAGGATGAATTCAGAGTTAACCTTTAGAGGAAATATGTTTTGTCTAAATGGCACGAATAAGGGGCGCTGCGCAACGAATCCACAGGTTTGAAATTTTGTTCTGAATTAGAAAAAAAAAAATATGAATAAAGAAAACAAGAAGTACATACACAAGGAAGGGAAAACAATACATCGAACTGCTACAATTAGAATCTTTTCATCAAACTACATGACTTTTTCATTAATCTTCAAACGAACTCAAATTACATTCAATAGATGTTGTCTTTACTAAATTTTTCCAACCAACATGGATTAAATTGAAAAGATCAAATATATAGGCGATGGTGCCACTTGGGCTACCCTGCTCTTCTAACTGCTACCTCTAAAAACTATGAAACTTACTGTTCTGCATTAAAAGAATCTTCGCATGATGTTTTTCCAAAAATAGACAATCAATACATCTAACTACATTTTGACTGTTTGTAATCCACCACGGGGATCCGGTTCTCGGTCAAGACTTGTTAGGAGAGAGTGATGTGTCAATTCTTCCCTTCGATCAAATGTCTGAATGGACAAGTGTTTGTCAGAGCCTCGCTTTCTACTATAACGACTTTGATTCATGTTGCACGCTCATTTGCTGGAAAAAATGTGCACGGCAAGTGGCTACTGACTATCATGGCCGTTATCAGAAATGAAAAAATTGTCTTAGGGCGATGTCTGCTTCAAAAAATTCAAGATTTTATTTCTATTTGTGGATATAGGATGAACTTTAGATAATCTTTTTTTTTCTTCTCGTTGGTGAGAATTACATGGACTATCTCCTCGGTCATTTCACATTCTCTAGAGTGTTTTGCATACCTCTCTTCCGACAGTCGTTGTGCTTCACACAATTGTACAATCGTATTATGTGCCTCTCTAAGATTCCTTTTGAGCCACATCATGTTCCCTTCATGACCTTGTGTTGTTGACGCTTCCATGGTCTTTGTCGCTAGCTGTTGTCTCAACTCCCTGTTTTCCTGGTACAGTTCGACGATGGCTAGCTTCGCCTGCTTCAGCTGCTGAGATGTTTCCTGATCATTTGTACCCATGGAATCCATCCTCCTCGTTCTTCTCCCACTTTCTTGGATTATACCTTCCAAAGGTTCCAGGTGGACAACACACATAAGTTAATTTTTAGAAAACGATCGTCTGCGCGGTTCATCTGGGATTCAGGCTTCCCCAGCTTCCTTATTTTTCCTTGGCCTACCCCTTCTCTGAGTTATCTGTTGTCAGGGAGATAGGGCTTCTGCTATCCTTCCTTCCTGCACAGTTCGTTCCACTCCAGGTTCCATGGGGTGTGATGTCGTAGTTCCCACGGGTAAAGGGAAAATCCCCCTTTTATCCTTGGGGACGCCTGTTGTGAGTGAGAATGAATCCCAATCACTTTGGGGTTCAGGTATGGTGATTCTTCCACTTTGCACACCCTTCTTTATGCTTTGAGAGGTCACCATGGTGAGACCAGTATTTATCTCATGCACAGTGGATCCGACGAATGCCCAAGATGGAAAATTTGATCGACCTGGGCCTACGAGAAAACTTACAGACATTGCCTGAATCTGATTTCACGAATAACATGGGTGCAAAACCTCTGGGATTTATAACAAATCAGGCGGAAGGAGGAATCATGCCAAGGAACAGTGAATTCATGGTGACTGGATGTTTAGAATCGAATTGCATATTTTACATGGCACGTCCTCGCATCTAAGGTACAGGCGATAAGGGTTGCAGGGCTTACATGATACGAATGCCATGAGTTTTTGTTCCATCGGCCTTCATAATGAACTGATAACATTTTCTGCACTTGCCGGTGTGACTTCCATTAATTACTTGACTCGACCTGGGGCACGTAGAGGCTACCCTTTAACAAGACTGACTCTCTGGGAACAACATACCCGTACCATTTACACATGTTTTGACTCTGACATCCATTCGTGCTTCCAAGGGCCAACCAACCACTTGATGACTTTGACCCCTTAATTGCTACATACCTGAATTTCACATGTTTGGACACATGGGCCATAACCTAACCGAAAACTGATTCTAACTGAAATAAAAATGGCAGTGCTAACAAGGTGAAAACTCTACGGTTTTACCTTCATCTGAATGAGTGATTTGATATACTGATATAAGGTTACAAGAAAGACTTGAAACGCATAATACATCATTGAAATGGCCATTTGATACTTGAAATGTTCCAGTTTCTTCGATACTAAGAGATATATCATCACCAAAAAATATGTTCTTGGTGTTACATTCATTTAGAGCAAAAAATGTCTTTATCCTTAGCCATATGATAAGATGCTCCAGAATCAATAAGCCACTCATCAGAAGAAGAAGTAGAAGTTGTATTGAAGGAGAAACCGGAAGAAGTAAGTGCATGTCCATGAGAAGAAGAAGAAGTAGAATCAATACAATTTTTGTTCTTCATCATCGTTGATTCTAAAGCTTCCATACTTTTGAAACATTTGGACTCATCATGACCATCGTTCCCCTAAAAGTTGCAATGTATGTCAGTCTTCTTATTTTTATATTTTGTTCATTTTTCACCATTAGGAGCAAAAGTTGTCTGAGTGGGTTTGGGACCCTTATGTTCCTTATTGTTTTGGCGAGGATGTTTCTTATTGGGATTCTTGGGTTTATCTTTCTCATGGATGAATAAGGTTTTTTTGGAGGTACCTGTAGTGTTGATCACTCCAAGTTGTACAAACTTATCTTTATCTCTAATCAAAGCATCACAAAAGGACTCAAGAGTGGGTTTTTGATACGTTGTACCTAGAGCCTCTTTCATGAAATAAAAGGTAGATACAAACAAAAAATATGCACTACCTAGCTTAGAAAGAATAAGATAGATGCAACACTCTTCATCCATATTTATCTTACATTCTTCACATAAAATTCCAAGTGTTTTAAACTTAGATAGATAGTCTTCAATGCAAGAAAAATCACTTGGTCTTAAAGTCGGTACTTGATTTTCTAACAGTTGTGCTCGAATAATATTTTGTTTACCAAACACAGATTCAATCTTTTCCCAAGCTTCATCGGGTTTATCAATTTGTTGAAGGAGGAACCTTAAATCAAGAGAGATGTGCTCAACAACACATGTATTCCAACAGAGAAAGAATACCTTCATTAACCACTCACATAACCATATCAAAGATGAACACATCGATGTTTTCACATGGTAAAACCCCTATGGGGAAACATCCACGGCCCCAACCAACACAACCACTTGGAGCAGTTTATTAATGCAAAAGAAAATGATTACATAAAGATTTTACAAGAGATTTTCTCACAATCGATCATCGACAAATGACCCTCCATGCTATTTAAATGGAGATCATTGACCAATTGGGTG
>ML844849.1:47069-69226 GCA_009831015.1 Picea engelmannii | reverse complement strand
TAGTAAGCCTTTGAAATATTTGTCTGGTGTTTTTAAATAAATTTGTTCTTTTAAGTTTTATGAAATGAATTCACAACAAAAAACTTACTTTCCTTGTGATTTTCATGGTAGCAGCCAAGAGACCTCTTGAAGAACCATGATCTGTGTTTTTTCACATCATCTTTGGAGAAGAAAGAAGAACCTACTAATAAGACAAAGGGATCAGTGATCAATGACAAGTCTTCAACAACTTCTTCACTGGGGCAAAAGGAAAACAATGTTAGAAGCAAAGTTAAGTCTAAAATCAAGCTCCTTATAAACCCAATGGTTGCTTACCAAGTAACAACTATTGTTGCTTCCTATTTGCATTCACAAACAAAATATATACTTCCTTTCAAATCCATGCATAGAAATACAACCGACGATGACAGAACATTAAACAATGGAACCAATCAAGATGTGAAAGGATACCTGAACAGTGAGTTAGTGAAGATCACAACTACAAGTCATGCAAACATTACAACACTGGAGCTTGAGGCTGCTCCTAGTTGTGAAACTAAGTCATTGATGAGTGCAATTAATTATCTAGCCTATGAGGTGCCTCTATCGGTGATATGATTCAGATGATATGGTTGAGCAGGTAAAGAAGAGGTATGATATTGAGCAGGTAAAGAAGAGGTATGAGATTGCAAAGGACTAGAAACACAAAGAACTAACATGTTTGCAGGCTCGTGTAGGTTTGCATGGTGGTGTAGGTGGCAGTGACATATCATCTCAATATCAAATGGCTATGGACTATGCATTGCAACAAACAACAAACATTTAATGTTAAGAAGTAGTGTTAGACTCATTTCTAGCATCACTTTGTTTGGGAAAAATCAACATGCAAATGTATGTTTTAAAGTAAGATAAACTTAAGATATGTTCTACCTTTGCCTCGAGAAGAGGTCAAATAAGAGGTTGAATTCAAAACTTAGGTTAAACTATATGAATTTCAACTTAAGTTGTATGAATTTTTTGAAACTTTGGTTAAACAATGAGAACTCATTAGTTTTTATGTCGAATTAATAGCAAAACATAAAATTTATTACTAATAGTCCCTTAGCCCAAAGAACATGAAATAATAAGAGAAAGCTTCAAACTACACTATGGGATGTTGCTTTTTTTTTCATAGTAATCGAAAACATTAATAAACAAGTCTCATATATAAATGATATAAAAGTAAATTAAGTAACACGATGACATTAACAAAATGCATATGAAGATTATTCAAAGCACATGTATCACCTACAAAACTATAATAAAATCATCAACAAGCTATTTAATTAATATCAATTATTTTAAAAAAAATATTGTATTTATTAATAATTTCAAATTAGCAAAATATTACATTTTTAATGAAAAAAGTTTTTATTTGATATTTCAAAGATTGAAATTAGAGTACACAAAGTTATTTTTCATGACACTTTACAAATCTTAAAAATTCCCAATAAACAAGTTTTAAAAACTTATTGATATTAACACTGCTTATTATAGTCTTCCTTGACCTTGTAAAGCCTTTTTTTTTTTTGCATTAACACACCACAAAATATACCAAAATCATTTTCAAGCCTTAAAATTTACACCAAGAAATTCCCTTATATGTTCATAATGCATAGAGCATATCAACATAATGACCATCAGTCTAATGAAAGAACTATTTAAGGATGTAGTTTACCATCCTTGAACTCCTACTTAGAAAAAAGATCCTTCCTACAATGATAAGGCTTCTTTAGTTAATTTGTCACCTTTCGAATTGAATTCTTTGTAGACATGTGTGAATGTGATATTTGAAAACTTGTTTTTTACCTCCAAAACTCTCGAATTGAATTCTTTGTAGACATGTGTGAACATGATATTAGAAAACTTGTTTTTTACCTCCAAAACTCTATTCATGATTGGAATTAGCAGCATATTCTTAATTTGACACTTTCCATTAGCCCAGTCCATAAGTAGCTTCAAATCACCCAACACTTGTAGCTTGTCAATGTCTCTATCTGCATCACATTTAGGGAGTAACCGTAAAGAAAAGAATTCAATCCTATTATTTGTTCCCTAGCCTACTACATATTTCAAGAAAATATAATTATTTTCTTATATAAACAAAATCACCTCCTTATAATACATACCTAGGATTCCTAGTTCAACCCAAAAAAAACCATGCTTTTGAATAATTAAATTCATGCCTTTTGAGAATTCATTTGGGGATTAATTTTTCTAGGATTCCATGAACCTCCATACAAAAGTCTTGTCTAATGAGCATCCTACCCAAGATTGCTTTCTTTTTCTTGAAAAATTTTATTAGAGTAATATAATGCTTTGTGAACTGCTGCATATTTATCCTATAATAAACTTTTAAAACACTCTATCATTTTGTCTTTCTTCCATTTGTTTTTTCCATTTTCTAGTTGGACAACTTCACTCCAAACATTATAGAGAATGGACAATTGATACAGATATTATCGATAGATTCTTCACTAACTTTACATAGGATGCACCTCCCAAGTCTTTTCCAATTTGTTTTTGCCCAATATAAGTTAATATTTGATTTGACATTGTTAACCACATAAAAATTCTTGTCTTAAGGGAGTTATTAAGTTTCCACGCTATCTTCCGCCGCCTTTTAAGACTCCCCACCTCTATTTCTTCCATATTGGCAGCATAACCTAAATTTGCAGTATATACACCTAATCCTTTATTGTTTGACCATTTAATCTCACCCTCACTCTCATTCAGCATAATTGCAATATGTTTTAATTGTGTAATATATTGTGACCATTCAACTTTTAATTCATTATGCAAATTTAATTCCCTTGAAAATTTCCATGCTTGTTTCTAGCCTTCTATCTTGGAATGAGAGGTGGCATCCTCTAAACTAAAAATGTCTAAATCATGCAAAACTTCCAGCAAGGAGCCCAAAAGTCTATAATTGCCTAAGCATCCTATCCAATGATCTTCTCCAATTCTAACCTTATTACCCCTTCCCACTTTCCAAGTTAACCATTTGTCAATTAGAGGAGAAGCTTTGACCAAAGATTTCCATATTATGTAAGCTCCCTTTAAAGATTCCCTTTCTTATTGATATTGCCTTTTCTTGTATATTTATTTTTAGTTAGTTTGCCACATAAGGCTTCATTATGAATCAATCTCTACATCATCTTTGTTTCTATAGCTTGACTAAAACTATAGATATTCTTCAGACCCCACCCTTTAACCTCCTTTTGGTTAGCGATCTTGGTCCATTTTACTAGAGGCGTGTCTTTTTTTTCACTCTTGTCCACAAAAAATCCAAAACATTTCCTTCTTATGTTATTCAATATTCATTTTGGAATGTATGCCAAACACATCCAATAAACCATAATACTTTCCAAAATGGATTTTACTAGCATGAACCTTCCACCATGAGATAACCACTTGAAGCACCAATTTGATATTACTATATCTTCTATTTTTTGCACAACCATATCCAATCTATGTATTACTCTATCCAATCTATTTTTTTNAATACTTTCCAAAATGGATTTTACTAGCATGAACCTTCCACCATGAGATAACCACTTGAAGCACCAATTTGATATTACTATATCTTCTATTTTTTGCACAACCATATCCAATCTATGTATTACTCTATCCAATCTATTTTTTTTACTAAAAACCTAGACACCTGATTCCTTTATAAAAATGAATAGAATTAGAGTGAAAGAGTTGAGTTATTTGCCTTTCAAATGCTTCTTTCAACCCATTATACAACAAAGATGATTTATGTATGTTTACCTCCATGCCAATAGTTTTACAAAATACAAGTCCAAAATAATTTTAGAGCTTGTCATCTCTTGAATAGATCCCATCCCAAAAAGCATAATATCATTCACAAACAACAAGTGAGTAATTTTGGCATATCTCACTATCCCAATGTGTTTAATGACCCCCCTATTTTTGCATCTGAAAACAATTTACTTAGCCCCCCAACTACTAAAAGGAAAAGAAAAAGAAAGGGAGACAATGGGTAACCTTTCCTGACTCCCCGTTAAGCTTGAAAGAACCTTGAAGGGGATCCATTAATTAAGTTGTAAAGGAGGTTAATGTGAGATATCCCATTATCTAATTCATTGTCTATAAGTCCATGTCTATTTGCATCGAGAGTAACTTTAAATACAATCAATTTACCTTGTCATAAGCTTTTGCAAGGTCAATTGTTATTACCACTATTGGGATCTTTCATGTCTTTATTAAATGCAAGCCTTCTTGTGCTATTCCAACTACATCATGAATTCGTTTATTGAATAAAAATCCAAACTAATTCTCTAACATGAAGCTTGGTAATATAACTTTTAATCTATTGGCAATTATCTTTGAAATAATTTGGTAAATCAAATTACACAAAGAAATAGGCGTATAATATTCAAAAGAATTTGGCTCATTTTTGGGGGGGATCAAGGTTACGAAGGTGCAGATGAGAGCCCTCAAAATATTTCCAGAGGTTTTGGATTCTTCCACTTCTCGTAATATCTCTTCCTATGTCATCTCATTAAAACCCAAATAAAATTACATTGACCAATCATCTAGGCCTGGACTCTTTTCTTTCTTGAAAGAATTTGGGACTACTTTTACCTCTTCTTTTGAAATTTTTTCTCCCAAATCTTCATTCATTTGGTCATTGATCCAAATTGTATATGGAACGAAATGAAACACACACATGAGTATAACAGAGAGCACAACAATACAATGAAAACCCAACTTCTATTAATGAATAAAATAACGGAATATTGTAGAACACAAACTAGCTAGAATGGTGGTAGTTTATCTTTGAAGAGAGAGAGAGAGATGTCGACTATGCTCATTCACAAAGATAATACAAGAGGCCAAAATGATGGTCTTTTAACATAAATAAAGAACCTCAAAGGTCCAAAACCCTAACCTTAGGAGGTGAAGCGCCAAAAAGGTGTTTTTGGGCCTGAGGTGGTTAGTAACTTCCCTGGGGCGCAACTTTCACATACAATCTCTATTTGGCATGCATAGTAGCTTGTTGGAAGGATCTAACCAAGGAATACAGTATTGCAGCATGGCCTTGCTATGTCAAATTCAAACCCTAGTCATAATATTTTAAAGAAAACATCGTTTAGGGCCTCAAAATGACCCCACAAGTTTAGGACCCAAAAAATCCTAAAAAACACATAATAAAACTGCCAAGATGGCGAACCATGTTGAATTTGTGGAAGAGGTGGGTGGCCACTAATATCTAGCTAGATCAATCCTCCCCCCTTAGGAAGCAATGATCCCCATTGCATCAAGTTCCTGTAGTAGGTGGGGAAAATTTTGTTGAATCTGAATCTTGGTGAGCCATTTGCCTCACTAAAGAAGTTATCCTACTTTGACAACTTGATAGAGTTGTATGTTCTGTTGGGGAGTTCCCTTCATCTTAGTGTCCATGATCTGATCCATTGTAGCTTGCTCAAGGAAGTTAGTATTAATTTATGTAGGGGACAATTACTCAACCACCTTTGAGGTGTCCAACAAAGGTGGGAAATATGATCGAAGCAACTCCACATTAAACACTAGTTGCAAGCCAAAGAAAGGAGGAATAATCAATTCAAAATCATTTTCATCCATGCCCTTTGTGATGGTGTAAGGCCCATATCAGAGTGGTATGAGTTTCATGTGGGGGGTTGTGAAGCGATCTTTCTGCAAATGCAACCATACCTTGTCACCAACTTGAAACATGCGTGGAACCTAATGCTAGTCATGTCACTAATTGTACTTAGCATTAGCCTTCTACAAGATATCACAAACTTGTTGTTAGAGGTGTTGGATCCATTCAAAAAAATTGGTTTCTTTGTCTACCTTGGTTTGAGCATGGGAGGACTTTGTCGATGAAGATGGAACAAGAAGAGCTACATGAATGGGGGCCAATAGTTGGAACCCCAAGCACACCTGAAAAAGGCTATGGCCAATAGAGTTGTGGAGGGATCTAATATTGTTATGTTGAATACATGGAAGGCTCTCATTCCATGTACATGGATGCTTGAAGTTGTACATGCATAGGATATGCATAATCATCTTGTTGACCACTTCTGTTTGCCCATCTATTTGGGGGTGAAAGGTAGTCACTTTGCTTAACTTGGTGTCCACTAGAGACAATAGGATGAACAAGAAGGTACCGAGGAACCTGATGTCCCTATCTGAAATAATGGTTTTTGGTAGCCCAAAATGAACCCAAACATTCTCAAAGGAGAGCCTAGCAGTGGCCTCAGATGTAATACTCTTTCTACATGGTGCCAAAATGGCCATCTTAGAGAACCGATCGACAACAACAAAGCCATAATTGTGACCATGTTTGGTGGAGAGAAAACTTGATATGTGGTCCATGGAGACTAACTCCCAGGGATTGTTTGGGGTAGGGAGAGGAGTGTACATCCCTTGCTTCTTGATGGATGGTTTAGTGATGGCATAGACAGTGCACAACTTGATATAATGGATGATGTCATATCGAAGCTTTGGCTAGTAGAAATACTTTTAAAGTACTTCTATTGTCTTATCCACACCGAAGTGCCCTAATGTAAGTTTTAAACCTGTGAAGTAATGCATTGCATATAGATTCTTAAGAAAAATAGAATTTAATCAATGGCTCATTCACATAGTACACAAAGATTTATAACGGAAACCCTCAACCGGGAAAACCTTTCTTATATTCATTATATCAAATTTCATCGTTCACTATATAATATATATACAATGTTTTTAGGTATTTCGTAGATACCAAAACCCTAATCCCTTAATTCGGGATTAATTTACAAAACCGCTAAAAATGGCAAAATCATCAGACACAGTTGTCATATCTGACACGCCCACACACACACACATGCAAAGAATATAACACCTACCTAACATTCTCCCACTTGTTGTTTTCTTTGCATCCAGGGGTCCAGGGGATTATATAGTCAACAATCCAAGGCAGCAAATGCCCATTGTTACTCTACACCAGGAGAACTTTTCTGTGCTCACAGACTTTGTCAATGAATCTGCAACGTTCTTCCAAGTGTCAACCTTTTCCAGCAACACCTTCTTTTCCTCAACCATGTCTCTCACAAAGTGATACTAAACATCAATATGCTTTGTCTTCGAATGATAAGTTGGGTTCTTTGCCAGGAAGATTACACTCTGACTGTCACAATCTAATCTCACTGCTTGTTGTACCAACCCAATACCTGAACACAATCTTTGTAACCATACTTCTTCCTTGCTTGCATGAGTGGCTGCCATGTATTTAGCTTCTGTAGTTGAGAGTGCCACTACAACCTGTCTTTTGCTCATCCAACTGATTGCTCCTCCAAATAGGTTAAACACATACCCACTTGTAGATCTTCTGCGATCCAGATATCCAGCCCAGTCTGCATCAACAAAGCCATGTATTTCCACCACTCTTTCCAATCCCGGTCTTCCTTAGTAGCACAATCCATAATTGGTAGTGCCACGCAAATACCTGAAGACCCTCTTTATTGTTGTCCAATGCTCCTTCCCTGGTTTTGACATATACCTGCTCAAAAATCCCACTGCATGTGCAATGTCTGGTCTAGTACATACCATTGCATACATCAAACTACCAACTGCACTAGCATATGGAACATGGGATATGTCCTCTTCTTCTTTCTGTGTCTTGGGACACTGATTTGCAGATAACTTTACACCTATAAGAATAGGAACCTTGATCGGTTTACTTCCATGCATATTAAACCTCTACAATATTGTCTCAACATATTTTCTTTGATTCAACCAGAGTTTCATGTTTGCACGATCTCTTTTAATTTCCATTCTAAGAATGAAGTTAGCAGCACCAAGATCCTTCATGTCAAATTTGGAGGATAGCTGTGATTTCACCTCCTTGATAACATCCATGTTATTTCCTACCAACAAAATGTCATCAACATACAACACTACATAAATGAAGTGATTACCAACCTGCTTGGAATATACACAATGATCAACCCTACTTCTCACAAATCCCAATCCAAGGATGTATGTGTCAAAATTTTGGTACCACGTCCTAGGTGATTGCTTCAAACCATATAGTGACTTCTTTAGCTTACAGACCAACTCTTTCTTTCCCTTCACTGCAAAGCCTTCTGGTTACTTCATGTAGATTTCTTCTTCCGGATCCCCATGTAGGAATGTTGTCTTCACATCCATCTGTCCCACTTCAAGATCAAAAGCAACAACAATAGATAAAAGAAATCTAATAGATGTTAAATTGGCAACAGAAGAAAAATTCTCTCCAAAGTCAATTCCCTCTACCTAGGAATAACCTTTTGCTACTAACCGAGCTTTGTATTTCTCCACTTTACCTTCTACATTAAACTTCTTCTTAAACAACCATTTGCTACCAACAAATTTTATTCCAGCTGGCAACTCAACTATATCCCATGCCTCATTCTTATCCAAGGCATCCATTTCTTCAACCATGGCCTTCTTCCATAGTTTATTGTCCTCTGAATTCACTACTTCCCTGACAGTTCTGGGATCATCATTAGTAATAGATAAAGAAAAATTGGAATGGAAATCAGGTGGACTATACCTTTCTGGTTGCCTTCTTTCTCTCACTGATCTCCTCAATACTAGGGTATGAGATTCTTTTTCTTCTTTTGCTTCATCTTCTTCAAATGATTCAGATTTTGCATCATCCAAATCAATCTCTATTTTCTCAAGTTCTTCTTTCCTTGGTAGGAATTCCTGCTTGGAAACATCTTTTACCTCTCTAAAAACAACATTCTGACTGTAAATAGTCTTCTTAGTTTTTGGGTTCCAAAGCTTATAACCTTTCACACCATCTTTATAACCAATAAAGATACACTTTTCAGCTTTATTATCCAGCTTACTCCTATTTTCCTTTGGAACATGTACATAAGCATCACAACCAAACACTCTAAGATGTTCAAGAGAGGGTTTCTTTCTAGTCCATACCTTGTGTGGATTTTTATCATCCAACCTTGATGAGGGTGATCGATTGACCAGGTAATATGTTGTACCCACTGCCTCCGCCCAGAATTCTTGTCCTAACTTGGCACCACAGAGCATGATCCTTGTTTTTTCCATTAGTGTCTTGTTCATCCTTTCTGCAACTCCATTTTGCCAAGGAGTGTATGGAGTAGTCTTCTGCCTTGCTATACCGCACTTCTTACAGAATTCTTCGAATTCATTTCCACAGAATTCTCCACCATTATCTGTTCTCGATACCTTTATTTTCTTCTCTGTCTGACTTTCTACCAGAGCCTTAAACTCTTTAAATTTATCAAATACCTCAGATTTCTTTCTAAGAAAATAAATCCATGTGTTCCTTACGAAATCATCTATGAATGAAACATAATACATAGACTTACCTAGTGATGGAACAGGCACAAGTCCAAACACATCACTGTGTATCAATTCTAAGATCCCCTTTGCTCTTGTAGCACCAGATGGGAATCTTACTCGATTCTGTTTACCATATATGCAGTGTTCACGGAAATCAAAATCCAGAGTGCAATTAGACATACCTTCAACCATGCCTTTACCGTGTAGTGTTCGAAGGCCCTTTTATCCAATATGCCCCAGTCTTTGATGCCACAACATGGTCTTCTTTTCAGGGATGGTATTGGTATTGTCTTCTTTATTTGTCTGCTCAAGGACAACATAATTGTTACACCCATTAGTATAAGTGCTTCCCAACAACTTGTATAGAGTTCCACACCGAACTCCCCTCATCAACACCATTGCTCCTCGTACCATCTTGCAAGTGTTCTTTTCAAATACAGTTTTCACTCCTACATCATCCAACTTGCTTATAGATATTAGGCTCCTGGCTAGTTTTGGAATGTGCAGAACCCCAGGGAGAGTTCTAATCCTTCCATCTTTTAGCAGCAACTTAACCCTTCCATGTCCCAAGATTTTGGTTGTTGAGTCATCTCCTAGGAATACATCACCACCATCGTATTTTTCATATTCAGAGAACCACTCCCTGTGAGGAGTCATATGGTATGACGCACCTGAGTCGATCAACCATACATCACGATCTGCATGTGTAGTTGCAGATGCCAGGTAAACATCACCTCCTTCTTCAATGGAGGTTTTCACCTTTGTGGAAGAGGTACTATCATATCCCTTTGGTTTATCAACCTTCTTAGACTTGCAATCTTTCTTATAATGCCCTGTTTTACCACACTTCCAACATTTCCTCAAAGATTTTCCTAGAGACTTAGATCTACCTGTAGATTTAGATCTCCCCCCCCCGAAGGCTTACCGAGATTCCTGTCTTGGGGATGACCTCTTATAAATAAAGCATTTGGGCTATGACTATCCATGCTTTTCCGCCTCATCTCTTCAGATAACAAGGATGAAACTACATCCTCATACTTCAATGTAGATTGAGTGGTACTACCAATTCCTACAACCAGATTATCCCAAGAGTCTAGCAAAGAACATAACAAAGTAATACACTTATCTTCTTCTACAATCGTAATATTAACAGAGACAAGTTGACTTACCAGAGTATTAAAGGCATTTACATGTTCTGTCACAGAATCTCCATCTTCCATCCTAAGATGATACAACTTCTTTCGAAGAAATAGCTTGTTTACCGGGGACTTTGATTGATACAAATTCCCCAACTTATCCCATAGTTCCTTGGTTGTAGATTCTCCCGAGACTTTCAACAAAACTGAATCTTCCAGGCAAAGTCGAATAGTACTCCTTGCTCTCATGTCCAAATTCTCCCAATCTTCCTTTTACATACCAGTAGGTGGTGTACTAATAGTTTGTGTACTAATAGGTTATGTACTAGTAGCCTGTGTGCTAGTAGATGGTGTACCAGTGGGCTGTGTACCAAGATCCACAACGATCCATTGTTCTTTGTCTACAAGAAGGTCCTCCATCTTGAGCTTCAATAGCTCAAAGTTTTTACCGTTGAACTTCTCTATCTCGATTCTAGAAGAACTCGCCATTCCTCTTTATGCACTCAAATCACCACTGCAAAAGCTCCCACTAAACCCAGGTTTATCACAGACCCAAGATAAACTTGATCTATCAAGACCGAGCCAAAACCCTCAACAACAAAGGCGTCCCTCTGAAGCTAAAAACGAGCTCTGATACCACATGTAAGTTTTAAACCTGTGAAGTAGAGTAATGCATATAGATTCTTAAGCAAAATAGAATTTAATCAATGGCTTATTCACATAGTACACAGAGATTTATACCGGAAACCCTCAACCATGAAAACCTTTCTTATATTCATTATATTGAATTTCACCATTCACTATACAATATATATATAATGTTTTTAGGTATTCCGTAGATACCAAAACCCTAATCCCTTAATTCGGGATTAATTTACAAAACTGCTAAAAATAGCAAAATCGTCAAACACATTTGTCATATCTGACGTGCCCACACACACACATGCAAAGAATATAACACCCACCCAACACCTAACATTCGACTATAATGTGCCTCCCAAATTAGTTTTTCATTCTTTCTTGAAGGAACACGAAGATGGCTTGGATAGCACAAGAGTACATCCTGGAGGTGGAAGTTTGGGACTTGTTTGCCTGCACTTAGTGTCTCATAAGTAGCAACGAATTCAAAGTTATTGTTGTATAATTGTGGACACTATACCAGACCTGACCGCCTAA
The DNA here is from genome assembly GCA_009831015.1 of Picea engelmannii. Lineage (NCBI taxonomy): Eukaryota > Viridiplantae > Streptophyta > Pinopsida > Pinales > Pinaceae > Picea > Picea engelmannii. The sequence goes on along the minus strand of ML844849.1, from coordinate 57,551 downwards.
ATACCCATTAGGCTGGTGGAATGTTCAGATTTCATTTCTTGAACACTTGGGATGACTATTCAAGATCATTAGTGCATATGTGAAAACTTCTCTTATCAAAACACACACTATATTAACTCTTGCAATTCATGGTAAAAATCCTCCATAGGGCTTGCTATGGTGATCAAAGGCTTAGACACTCCCAATTGGACGGTCAATATCCTTCTTGGCCTCAAAAAAACAACCCATGACTATTCAGACTCATTCCCGTCAAGATGATCAATCTCCAAAGTCATCCTCCTCTCTGATGCCATTGTTCTGATGGATTGTCCTGAGGGATCCAACGGTCCTCAGACTAGGGTTTACAATGACTACGATTACATAGGAGTATCTACCTACATGAAGGTTATACTTCCCTTAAAACGTCCATTCGACCTACTATGATTGAGACCCACATAATCCATGGCCAAGATCAAATCTCTACATACGTCAATCAACGGTTCACCTATGTTCTCAGAGTCCCTCCCCATCCAAGCATCTCCATTTGAGCGTCATGAACCACTCTGATGGACTTACTCCTAACTCACTTGCTCCCACTAACCAAATGTTCCATGATCATCTCATTCGACAGATTTCATGTGCCTTGGGGTTTACAACTGATAGTCAGGTAAGATTTATGAACCCTCCTCCTAGGAGCGATTCACATGAGATCTCATGGGACACTTCCTTAGAGATCTACGATCCTCAGACTCCCCCGTTGTCGAACTCCTATTCTAATCTTCTTCCCAGATGTTACGAGGAAAATCTCTCTATAGCTAGGGTAAACCACAACAGACAGAAATGACTGCAAAAAACAACTCTATTCTCAAGTATGCTATATAAACAAATATGCTAGCAATACAAAATAAAAGGCCTACCTCGTCCAGACATTCGATGAAGTCCACCGTTGAGCACTTGACCCAAAACAATATACCTGCAACTAATTCTCAGTAACCAAGCAAAGCAAGCATATGGTGATAATATATGGTGTTAGCACATTCAATAGCATAATCCACTAATAAGCATGAAAAATGCGCCCATGGAACAATAATTCAAATATTTGCAAGATATCAATTCAATGGGAAAAGAGTATTTCTATTAATATATGATCAACGGATGTGAAAAAGTTACATACTTCCGTGTCGGCACGGTTCGGAACCAAGAAACTAATTTCCTTCCAGTTGGGCCTCCACCACTTCAATCCTCCACCAAAGACAAGCTCATAGAAGAGAGACAGTGAAGTTCTGAATCAATAAGGGAAGAGCTTGGGGGATGAACATTGTTTTCAGACTTAAAGGACAAAGGGATGCAGACTCAATATGAAGTAAATAATTTCTCCAGAGTAACTTTGCTCTCAAAGTTGAATTCTTTCTTCTCTTTTCCATAGCTCGGAATTGACCCATTTATAACCTTCAAATGGAACTGAAGGGTCGATTTGGAACGTTTCCAGTATATGGAAGGCCAAATATCATAGATCTCCTATCGTGACATGGAAACCCGACACCATTTTTCATTTTTGGGCACAAATCTCGATGTACGCGGGCTGTAGTGTTGCAACCTGCGTATACGCATGTTGTATAGTAGGCAAGGTGTGTACATGTGGAAAAAAAGTATTTTTTAGCTCTGAGATTTTCAAAAAGGGATGGAAGTCTGCATAGGGAAATGGAAAAAGTTCCTCTGTGCAAGATTGCATAGGGTGAGGCAAATCTTGCTATAACAAATGCCATAGGGTGAAGCAAATCTTGTTATAACTAGAAATCCCAAAAGACGACCAGACCTAAAGAAAAAGATGCACTTATGAGGGTTCAACCGGATTCTATAGTAACAACATCTTTCAAAAACTAGTTGAAGGTGCGTAGAGTGATCTTCTCTCTTATGAGAGTGAGCAGCAAGATCGTCAAGGTAAGCTTCGACTATATGCTTAAGATCGTGGAATGTGAAGGTCATAGCACGTTGGAAGGTTGCTTCGGCATTTTTAAGGCCGAAATGCATCTTCTGGTATGCAAACGTACCCCAAGGACAAATAAATGTCGTCTTTTGTTGATCCTCAGGTTTAATTTGAATTTGGTTATACCCTGAAAATCCATCCATGAAATAAAACACTTCGCTTCCCGCACACTCATCGAGAATTTGATCGATGAAAGGTGTCGGGAAGTTGTCTTTGGGACAAGCTTTGTTCAGGTCACGAAATTCCATGCATACACAGATGGTTCCTTTCTTATTATTCACAGGAACAGGATTGGATACCCATTCAGTCAAGGGAACTGGGTAGATAAAGCCAACATTAAGTAGTTTCTCTACCTTTGCCTTAATAACAGGGGCCTTTTGGGGATTGACAGCTCTAAGACATTGTTGAACAAGCTTAGAATTTGGATAAGTTCTAATCTCATGCTCAACAATACGAGGGTCAATTCTTGGCATCTCTTCATATGACCAAGCGAATACATCTCAGAATTCCTTGAAGAGTTCAGTGTAGATCATGATTTCTTCTGGCGAACAATCTACACCTATATGTACTTTTTCAATCTTGCCAGGGGTACGAGAGATATCGATCGTGACGGTAGGAGAAATACTCACCATATTTCCTTCGGCATAAATGTCATGCATATCAAGTGGAACTACGACGTGACCATTATCTCACTCAAAGTAGATCGAAAGTCATCTTGTTCGATTCTTTCAAGCTCTGGGAGAAAATAAGATTGATGATGCATATCATCCCAAGGTTTGTCAGAACCATTCATGGCTTCGATGATGGCATCATCCAAGGGAAAAGTCTCATCGAGGCAGTCATGTGAACAAGACAACGAAGTGGCCCACACAGGCTTAAACACGAGATCCTCCTCGTCCGTCGGCGAGGTAATAGGATCGGGATCGACGGAAGAGTCAAGAACGACTTAATATGCAATCTCCGCTGCCGATAGTGGCATGGCCATTCCAGCATGTGACTGACCTTTGCAAGATGAATTTGAGGAAGGTAGGGTCCAAGGATCATTAAAATAGGAAGTGCGGAAAGGAACGGACCCCTCTAACGATACAGCCCTATTGAACATGGCATAAACATGGTGAATCGGTGCCATGAAATCGAAGGTACCCATAAGGGATGAATACATTCTGACATTGATATTATCAGTTGTCGACTGAGAATTTTCGACCACAAGGATCGACAGTCCAATAGATGGATTGGGACTGGCATATCCAAAGGATAACTGGTTGATCGTCACGATCTTCCCATCGAGTGGAAAACAAAGAGTGTGGAAGACAGACGATACGACGACAGTCATAGCATAAGTCCAATTGCGTCTTAGTAACAAGTTATAATCAATAGGTGCATCAACTACCTCAACATCCACCTCTACCGTCTTCCCACCTAACTGGACCAGAAAGGAAAGAAGAATACTATGAGGGCGGAAGGAACGACCGTCAAAAGCAGTCAACATGGTTGACGATTGAGAGAGAGTTGGAGAGTCGAGAACTTTCCAACGGATCAGGGACATCACACATGTAGCAACGCCTTCATCAACAACCGCATGTTTGATGGTATACTTTGAGTACCCCACATGGATTTGAAATTCCACATGGTAAGGCAAGCGAGGCTTCACATCTGTGACATCAAACTTGATAACTTTCAAGCCACTGGGGTCTAGAGATCCTAACACAGATAGAAAGGCATTTCTCTGTGAAGGACACATCTGGAGTACCTCCAGAGCTGACATCGCACAAGGGGTTTGACCCAGGTCCTCAACAATAGAGTAATTCTGGGTGGCTCTAGCATTTGGATTGTGGGTAGAGCGCTTGAGTACTCCTTTCAGAATATGAGGTGGTGGCTCTGGTTTTTAGATTTGTAAAGTCATCTCCGAAGGAGGAGGAGGAGATTCTAGACTAGGTATAGCCTATGAAGAACTATAATCGCGAGATCGAGTGGCTACATGAACCTTAGCATCGACCATATTGATACATAAATGGTCACCATCTTGCGAGGGCAGGTTTTAACTCCCACCGACCGCATTTCCGACATTTGAGGAGCTCGAGGCCATGTGTTGGTTATGTTAGAAAGGATTCGTCAGCACGACGGGCGATGGAGATAATAGCCTCACAACTTCCGCAAGTTTGGGGCATAAATGAGTAAGGTGATCGTCCGTACAAATCTTACAGGGAAATTTCATCTTACGTCTTTCTTTCTTGCCCTCTCCAACATTATTATTCGTCTTCTCATTATTAACATTGTCCTTGGGTTTATTATTATTTTTCCCACCCTTATGATTATTATTACGTCCTTTCTTTTTATTCCTACCAGTTGTTGGTTACCATTTGGGTCGGTCGATGATTGCATGGAATGTACATCTGACGACTGAGTGGGATTGGAAGACATAGATGAAGTTGGCCCTCCTACAGACTAGTTTAGAGACAACTTTTTCAAATGTCTTGTCACCGAGTCTGGGGATTTTACATTGGCAGAGCATACAATGCCATCGACATGAGGTCTGAGCTTTTGTCTAGGGTCATAGGTTGACCTCGACGCGTCCAAAAGAATGTGGTATAACATCCTAGACTGAGCGTATATAAGATCTAACTGTTGGGCTTTGAAGATCACTTCTTCCTGAGTGTTAACCCCAAATGTAGCAACATCCTTCGAGATAGGAGGCTACAAAGACTTCAGGAACCATTCTAAAAGAAAGTTCAGGGGTATGGAGGTCTTAATTAACCTCTTCCATCTACGCCACTCCTGGATATGATCTGAGATATGAGTGGTTGTGTCCTGGCGTAAATTCGACAAAAGTTCTAGGCCAACATCGTAACGAACCGATAATTGGAAGTGGTTAAGGAAGACTAACACCATCTGACTAAAGGTCCTATATGCCCCCTTAGGTAGCTCGATATACCATTTCACAACAACCCCAATGAGGGTGCGTTGAAATAATCTTAACCAATTGGAATCATCATTAAGGGAATTCGAGGAGCACCATACATGAAAGGTAGTAACGTGATCATCGGGATCCTCGCCATTCTTACCTTCGAATTTAAGAATGTCAGAAGGAATCTTGGTGGGGACAGGGGGCCATGTAGGATCATGACACACGAGGTCGTTCATCAAGTTAGACAAGTCTGACAGATTAAGCGTGGCCAGAAAAGGGAGACAGGGTTGCGACATCTCGCCCCAAGCTCCTTGGAAAGATTGTGTTTGAGGAATTGCAGCCCATCCAAGGTTCTGGTAAGCACCATGGCCATGTCCAGGATTGTAAGACCCTCCTCCAGGATGATTCATAAGAGCTTGGTTGGGCATCATCCCAATAGGAATGTTTTGATGAGGGTTATAAAATTTTCCACCAACCGGAGTGGCTCCGAGTTGGGGTTTGCCCAAGGTGTGAAACTGACCTCCTCCATGTGTGAATCTAGAGGATAGAGGTGGATTCATCATGCCAAACGTGTTGGTCGGAATCAACATTGAGGAGTTAAGGGTATAGGATGGAACTTGAGTAGAAGTTTGTCCACCAGGCTGGTTGCTCCACCTAGAAGCAAGAGGATTAGACCCGAGGTTAAAAGAGGGAATGCCTCCCATTTTAGGAGTCATTTGAGGGATCCGAGAACCGCCAAATGAGAATGGAGTATAAGGAGGTGTAGTGCCCCCAAGTCCAATGCTAGCATTAGGGCCAACAACTGGGATGGATTTTGAAAACTGTGAAGTAAAATTTGGCATACCATAGAAGAAAGGACTAGAGGCCATAGGGATGGACTGAACATTATAGCCCGATGAGTGACCAAGAGACCCAAATGGGTTTGAGGCAAGAGATTGAGCATTCACTATAGGATGGGCAATAATAATGATAAGTGCCTCTGACACTACAACCATTGTGATTGCATGAGTCGAAGGGGTTCCATTAACTATAATAGGTGTGGGAGTTGAAGGGCTCCTAGTATTCTGAAGATTCGGTTCAGTACTCATCCTTATAGAATCACAAGTCTGAAAAGTAGAGGTGTGTGTACCACGTCTAATAATTCTACGCCTTTTAGAAGGCAAAGACTTGAAATCTGGTAGTAACTGTAATAAGCGACGGGACCGGCGGAGACGTTGGTCCGACTCCACAATGAATTAAGACTCAAGATACGACAAAATAAACCTTAGGGCCAACTAGTAATCAAAGAGCACACCAAAAATAAAACGACCAATATGCACACAAACGGGGTAAAGTGGCTAAAAGGGGCCTCGCTCCCTAAAGAACGTATGTCTCACCCAAGAGGGGCCTAAAACTCCCTGCTAAAGATTGGAGGTAACAAAATCAATTATAAGGGCCCTCGTGGGCTTAACAACTAGTCGGTCAGATCCCCGCAGAGAGGTAATCCTCCATAAAGGTTCTGTGTTGTTCGACCCTTATCTAACCCACGGTACCTACAGAATAACCCCTGCAAGTAACCTATGTGGCACCTAAGTCAAGCAACTAAGCAACCAATGTATAACTGATGCACAAGAGAGCAGTTGTAAGTTAGGTCCACTGTATGGGCAAGGTAGCAAAGCCCGAAACCTTGAAAGCATCGCCTCTCACAGAGGTAAGGGCACTAGCAAGATCCCCAGATATGAATAGATCCCTAGAAATATCTTTGACGCTAAGAAGGTATTGGGGGGATATCCTGTCAACCAACCTCATGCAACCTCGTGATTAACTCCAGTGTAAGCGGAGCCTCCTGATATTACCAATTATACAATGGATTTCTCCACTCCTTTTGTCAGACACATATGTTGTTTTAATAGCCTTGGAGAAGTTTACTCACAAAATCATATTCCAAGGCACTAAATCCTAAGCTAGTTTGTGCACCCTAGAAAATAAAATCGTGACTAATCAATTTTAAATTATAGCGTTAATTTTAATGGTCGTGCTTACTAAAAAATATATGGTAGTGAAACTCATGATGTTATGACTCAGCAAGTAAAATAAATATGAATATAATGCAGAGTCCTAACTTCAATTTTCAATGAATGATATGCTTCTTAAAACAAATGCAATTTGCAATTTCAACTCTGCAATTCTGAAGTAAAAATGCAATCTTTCTTTACATGCACTAGGCTAATGACAAAGACTCAAAAGATCAAAATTCCAAGCAATGCAAAATGCCTAATATTTTTGTATTTTCAATATAAGAAAAAAATGAAAATGCATGGACTGAACAACAACTTGATATATAAAAACTCTATTGTGTATATAAAGAGACAACTCAAGTAGGATACCAAGGAGCAAAACACCCAACCCAATGTACAAGGATAATCAAAATGAAAAGGTGATGAGAAAGATTCCGCCCAAAAATTCAACCATAGACAAGTTTCCTGTCATCCCACTGACACTTAACAGTCACTATAGAGACCCAAGACGACTCAACAATCAACAAAACCTACCCAACAACCACCAAACCCATCAAACAAGCAAAAGAGGCTGATGTACGTGATTGTTTAGGGAAACAACGCGTATGTACGCAGCTTGTAGAAGGAAATCACGCATATATACACAACTATGAAGCAAAAACCCACGTATATGTTTCAAAAATAAATCTAGGCAAGGGAGAAGGTTGAAAAAATTCAAACCCAGAGTGAACAGAGGTTGTCAAGCAATGATACGACAAGAAACACAATAGAAACAAGAGCAATCTAAGGAGAAAAACACTCCAAACCCTAGGAAAGAAGATTCAATCCCCAGTATGGTCGCCAAATTTGTTACGAGGAAAATCTCTTTATGGCTAGGGTAGACCATAACAGACGGAAATGACTGGAGAAATCAACTCTATTCTCAAGTATGCTATATAAACAAATATGCTAGCAAGACAAGATAAAAGGCCTACCTTGTCCAGATGTTCGTTGAAGTCCATCGTTGAGCACTTGACCCAAAGCAATATACCCGCAACTAGTCCTCAACAACCAAGCAAAGCAAGCATATGTTGATAATATATGATGTTAGCACATTCAATAGCATAATCCATTAATAAACATGACAAATATGCCCATGGAATAATAATTCAAATATTTGCAAGATATCAATTGGACAGGAAAAGAGTATTTCTATTCATATATGATCCGCAGAAGCGAAAAAGTTACAGACTTTTGTGTCGGCACGGTTCGGAACCGAGAAACTAAGCTCCTTCCAGCTGGGCCTCCACCAAAGGCAGGCTCATAGAAGAGAGACAATGAAGTTCTCAATCAATAATGGAAGAGCTTGGGGGTTGATGACTGTGTTCAGACTTAAAGGACAAAGGGATGCAGACTCAATATGAAGTAAATAATTTCTCCAAAGCAACTTTGCTTTCAAAGTTGAATTCTTTCTTCTCTTTTCCATAGCTCAGAATTAGCCCATTTATAGCCTTCAAATGGAACTGAAAGGTCGGGTCAGAACGTTTCCAGTATATGGAAGGCCAAGGATCGTAGATCTCTTGTCATGACATGGAAACTCGACACCATTTTTCATTTTTGGGCACAAATCCCGATGTACGTAGGTTGTAGTGGTGCAACCTACGTATACGCATGTTGTATAGTAGGCAAGGTGCGTACATGTGGAAAAAATTTATTTTTTAACTCTGGGATTTGCAAAAAGGGATGAAAAGTCTGCATAGGGAAATGGAAAAAGGCCCTCTGTGCAAGATTGCATAGGGTGAGGCAAATCTTGCTATAACACCAGACCTCCGACCAACAGTCTGGAACTATTTGCTTCACCGAATAAACAACTTTGAACCTCCCCATATTAAAGCATCAGTTCCCTTCATGGTATCAGTTTGAATCGAGACTTAACTAATTCAAGGTTCCTTCAAGGTATTTTCTAAGGTTATACCAACCCTTAAGAGCACAAAATTTCACTCTTAAATGGACTAAGGCATTCTCACTTCACCTAGATTGAAGTTTTGCATATCCTGTAAAATTTCCATTTAAATGGAGGAGGTTTTCACAGGGTTCAAGGTTCCCTAAATACTCAAAAAACTCTCCTCGGCTTCCAGATATTCCTATCAAACTCTGGATGAAGACTTTGTTCATATCTTGCAAGCTTTCCACTCAAAACTTACAGAACTCACTGAAATACACCCTACTCTTACACAAATTGTTTAATTACCCATGTCTATTAGGTCAGCAATGAAAGTAAACATGCAAAATCCATTTCATTCAGGAATTCAACCATTACTTCTATGCACTCAATTTTTTTTAATTAACCCATAAAGAATTACAAGGTTATCATTAAGCACACATCAACATGTTAAGTTAAATACTTGTTTGTTCAACGAAATGTCAAAATCCAACTGACTGAGAGAGGATGCCTTTCTGCCCAACCTTGGGCTATGCTGCATAGTACCTTCCTACAACATGCCATCCCCGTACCAAGGCATGATATCGCAAGGGGACTAATTTAGTTGGTTCTCAGACTTGAATTGATCCAGGAAGGTGACTCTCCCTCCTCCATTGGAAACAGTAGAAGTTGCCCTCTTCCCACTGAGCTCGAGACTTATAGAGTTTTATCAGGTACCCTTCCCACTGGATTTCCTCTCCACAATAGGTCCCTTCTTTGTTATACATTCCCTTGACAACCTTCTTTACCAGTGTCGGTTTCTTTCTAGTAGGTACCAAGCTATAGTCCTCCATAGCTCCAGCCTAGATCTGAGTCTTCTCTATTCTAGGGTGATCATTAATACTTTGGACAAGCTTTCTATTTTCTTCAGGAACAACTTTCCAACTTCTTCCATTACTCAGATCTGTACAAGTGAATACCTTTGTTCATCACACCATCTGTTTGTGAGTCTGCAATTCACTTAATCTTCCAAGCTTTTTTTATTGTTCATTCGTTGTTGCAAATTGTTGCTCCCTCGTCTCTTCTCCTCTACACATATACCTCTTCTCGCGTATGTGTTCTTTGTGTGTTTGACCTGTGTGTCCCTCTCCTCACCCTTGGTGATGTTTTTCCCACCTTTGGCCACTTCCTATGTCTAATCCTTGGGATTCTCGTGACTTCTGTCAGAAGTGACCTCTAGTCACGGGTCCAAATTTTGAAGGGGAAATCCTAGGAATGTACTTCCATCATATTTTTTGACTGACCCTTTCCTCTTCAAGAGATCAGATATGTCAGCAGTATTAACTACTTCAACCGCCAATCTTGTTTCCTCATAACTGCTCATGTGGCTCCATGCATGTTCAAGTACACTGGTAGGTGTGTATTTATGTTTTGCAAGTGTATGCAGGCTTGTTAAGCAAGATTCCTATTTTTCCGACTTAAACTTTTCAGCTTCCACCTAAGCAAATCCACCTCATAAACCATCTCACTTCATCAATTTTGCTTAATCAATTCCCACTTATGATATCATGGCCAATACTCAAGGCTTTTCCCTCTCAATTAGTTGTCTGATGTTTTCTATTAATCAAAACATGAATATATTCTTTGTAATCGCATTATATGAAGTCTTTTAGCATAATTACAATCATGGGGGAAAACAAGGTGTTAAATCCCC